>JANHAO010016029.1:0-14560 GCA_026873985.1 Saraca asoca | reverse complement strand
GAAAGGGGACAAATTTAGTGAAATGCAATGTCCCAGAAATGACTTGGAACGAAAGAAAATGGAGTCTATTCCCTATGCATCAGTGTTGGGGAGTTTGATATATGCCTAAACACGTACTTGGTCAGATATCAGTTTTACTATCAGAATGTTAGGCTAATATCAAAGTAATCCTAGAATAAATCACTGGAAACCTGCAAAGAAGGTTCTTAGGTACCTATAAGGCACCAAAGATTACATGCTCACATACAAAAGGTCAGATCACCTTGAAGTGGTTGGCTACTCGGATTCAGACTATACTGGATGTGTGAACTCAAGGAAATCCACATTTGGCTATATTTTTCTTTTAGCTAAAGGAGCAATATCATGGAAGAGTGGAAAACAATCCATGATTGCTACTTCTACCATGGAGGCTGAATTTGTGGCGTGCTTTGAGGCCATAGTTCATACATTTTGGTTATGGAACTTTACCTTGGGGCTTAGTATTGTTGACAGTATAGCTAGGCTGCGAAGGATTTATTGTGATAACTCTACAACTATGTTCTTCTCTAAGAATGACAAGTATTCAAAGGGTGCAAAACACATAGATTTGAAGTACTTGTCAGTTAAAGAAGAAGTGCAAAAACGAAAAGTGTCAATTAAGCATATCAGTACAGATTTAATGATAGTGGATCTGTTAATTAAGGGATTGCTGCCCAAAACATTCATTGGCCATGTTAAAAGAATGGGCATTATAAATAAGTCCTTGTTAATATTATAGTGTGATGTATATATATACACATGTATGGTTGTAATGCTTGTATTGTATAACACTTGTGAATTCAATTAAAGTTATATTTCTGCTTATTTTCTTGTTATCCATATTATATGGTATATCTGTATTGTTCTAGTATGATAATAGGATGTGTCTTTGAAAAGACATTAAAGATACAAATTATAATATTAATAAAAATTGTTTGAGTTGAGTTAATTTGTGATACATGAAAGGAATCAAGTTGTTGGATAACTTGTGACTGCCATGATACAATTATTTCAATTCAATTAAAGATGATGACTTGATAATTTCAACATATGGTGCATAATTATGGTTTATTGTTGAATCTTTAAGTGATCATATGGGCCAAGTGGGATATTATTAGATTATTTTAATAATCTATAGTAGCCCATGTAACTAATGGACTGAATTTAAATAAAAGATGGCCTACTGTGAAGATTATTTAGTCTAATAGTAATTAAAGTCAGTAGGAGTTATTTAAAATTTTAAAAATAAACTCCTCCCCTCTCCCTTCATATAGGGGGTTATCTATAGTTAGAACAAAAAAAAAGAACACATATCTTCACCATCAAAGATACAGTAAGAGGAAGGAAGAGAGGGGAAAAACTCACATTAATATTCAAGAAGATTGATTAAGAGGAATAAAAAGAAATCATCAAGATCAAGTCATAGATTTAAGTAAGGGTCTTTAACCATTTATTATAGGTATTAAATGCTGTAGTAAGAATTATAATATCCAAGATCCTTTTATAATTTAGTGTAGTTTTCTGCATTATTGAACTCTAGGAAAACTACAACTTATATTTCAAGTTTTTATTCTATTAATGAAAACATCTTTCTCATTCCAATAAGGAATGAGAACTCTCGAAGGATCATCTCTTCCTTTGGTTAATCGCGAAGCCATGGGAATTTCTTTGAGAAGGAAGAAGAGGGTAAAAGAAGACGAAGCGAAGAAGCTGTGAAAAAAAGAACAATGGCCGATGCAAGAGAGAAGAAAAAGGAAACAGGGATTTGCCCTTTTCATGGCAAAAGAGAAAACTTCCAGAAACTAAAAAGTTTTGAAACTCGAAACAGAAGAAATTCAAAAGACAAGTTCAAGAAGGAAAAACCGAAAGGGTGAAACACTAACTCCCGCGAGCAGAAGAGCAACTAGGCTACAATCATTAAGACCTGCCATAATGTTGACACATCTATTACTTTAAAGTGTTTGTCAATCATCAAGAGTTATCAAAGCATATCGTAAATCAAGCACTGCAAACTCTAAATGCATTGTCAAAATCCATGCCTCTCCAACTCAAAAAAATGCGACTCTCCGAAGTGAAAATCGTGCCATCCATTTGTGTATAAAACGTGCATCCATTTAGCTTCATCAGTTAACTACCTCCGCATGGGGCCTAATGTTCTTGAGTATATTTCCCTTGCCACATGGCATTCAGAGCACTTGGGCATATTACAAGAAATAAATAAATCAAATCCAAGGAGAGCTTTTGCTCTCATTTGCATATCTTACAAAGGGTTCACTGACCAAGCTAGACCTTCCGAACTAGACGGTCCGCATTGGGAAGATCGGACCTCACCCTTACCTTTATCTTGTGCCAAGTGCATCATTCCAACCAATAAGGAGTTTTCTAATAATTACCTTTTAATAAATTAAAAGGTGATAATTGAAAAAAACAATAATCCTTATCCATAAGCATTCCCCTAGCAACTCAGCTTATTTGGCCATTGGAGACAAGAAGTCTTCAAAGGAAGAGACCTGAAACTCTAAAGCACTCCCAAGGCTCTTTCAACCAAGATTCAAGCATCTGAGGTGTGCACTTCAATCAAAAACATTTGTTCAAAGTTAAAGACTTCAATCAAGTCCAAATTCAACCTCAAATTTGAGATCAAACCTCCTCAAAACCTTCTATCAAACTTAACTATTTATCATTCAATCTAAGATCAAGTTTTCTCGAAACCCTCCATTAAAGTCAATTATTCATCATTCGATCGGAGATCAAATTTTCTCAAAATCCTTTATTGAAGTCAACTGCAAAGAAGAATCAAAGAACTTTTATTCTTTTTCAAAAATTATAATTAGAGATTGTAATTACATCTTTAGATCAATAAAAATTCATTTATTCAACATTATTTATCTTATCTTCTAATTCACAACAGAGAAATTTGCGTTAACAAACATGTCCTAGCTTTGAAATAATCTTTCAAAGCTACATTGCAACCATGCCCAATTAATATTATATAACTTAAGAATAAAACTCATTAAAAGTGGCTCATTAGCTCTCACGTTAACTTGTACCTTTAGAAAACGAATGTTTCTTGGAAATTCGTCCTGCCAGTCTAAACCTAACCAATTAAAGATCCTAAGAATTCTGCAAAATTCGAGTTTTGATATTCTAGAGGCAAGCCTCCGAACTGAATCCACAATGGCACTTCATTCACAGTTAGGCTTCTGAAGATTAAATTTGGGCGCCATCTATCAAAAGAACAAGACAAGTCCCTGAATCGCCCAAGGCTCATTATCAGACATATATTCCCTATCCTCGTCATTTTCAAAGTACACAACACAGTAATTATCCTCCTTACCCACAACCTGAAAATTACACACAATAGGCCTTCGGCAACAGCTTATAAACATTAAAATGTGAGTAATAAGATATTTTTATACTTAGTTTCAAAACAGGAGTGCATATGTGAGTAATAAGATGTACAACTTTATTATGTTAAAATGTGATTTTACTAAATTCCACAATTACAAAACTGCAGTACTTATTCATAGGAGTATCATTCTTCAAAGTTGAGTGTGCATTATGATATTATATTCATCTTTTCTTTTCCTGATTAATTGAGAGAGAAATACTAAAAATGTAAATTCTTTTGTATCCTTCAATTTCTTTGAAAGTAAATGTACGAGAAATGAAGGCATTTTTTTTTTCTGTTACACAAAAGTTGTAAATTTATGATGAATAAGTTGTCCTTCACTTCTAAGTAATTCACACAATAAGTAATTGATGAGGTATTAATTTGTTGTTATCATCATCATCATCATTGTTATGAATGTTATTGTTCTACGAGACACAGTCTACGATAAATTTATATAAGATATTTTTCTTGTTATTGTTGTAAAATTCATAAAATATGAAAATATTTATATTTATATTTAATTTTTTAATGATCTAAGGCCCTATTTGACAATTAACTAATTACATTAGCGAATAATTGATTGCATTAACGATTAACTAATAATTGATTGCATCGGTGATTAACTAATAGTTGATTATATTAATTAATTTGATCAACAAATAACATTAATTATTTATATAAATTTTTTTATTAAATTAGTTATTTACTATTAATTGTTTATATGAAAAATGGCATATAAGGACATAGATATAATTTATTATTTATTTAAGTATTTGTTTACTTTAATAATATTTTAATTTTTAATATATTATTTATCATATTTTTCTTCTAAAAAAATAGATTATTATAATTTATTATTTATTTTATTTTATTTTAAAAATAAATAATTATAATTTATTAGATTTTCCTTTAAAATAAATAATTATAATTTATTATACTTATTAGAATTTTTTTAAGAAATAAATAATTATAATATATTATTTATTAGATTTTCTTTCAAGAAACTAATAGTTATAATTTATTATAAGTTTTTTTATTAAGAAATAGATAATTTTAGATTAAAAAATAAATTTATTATTATTAATTGTTATTATTGTTGATATCTATGTTGCACGAACACTAACACGCAGACACGGGGATACGCGGACACGAATATAGGGATACGGTATTTTCAGAAGTGTCGGTGCTATTTTTACATGATAAATGAAGTGTCGGTGTTAATAAGTATCGGAAAGGGAAACGTTTCCGACATGCGGATACAGTTGTTATATGAAGTGTCAGTGCATCGAAGGTTGATATTCATGTTATTATTTCTTATAAATTAATGGCGGGAGAAAAAGGATAATAATATATTTTATGCCTTAAATGTCAATCAATTATTTGAAAATTTTGGATTCTCACCGTTTTGTGATTAAATTTTTTATAAATCAAAAAATTTACTATTTATCAAATATTCAAAATAATTAATTAATTTTATAAAATAATTAAAACTCATCAAATTTATTAGAAGTTGATTAAAAAGTTGCTTACGAAATACTCCCTAAGTGTAATGCTATTCATACTTGGTGAATATTAATATTTAAGGTAAATTACTCCCACCTCCAATAAAATTTAGGCTAAATATATTTCCTTCCCCTCATTTTCCATTTTCGCCTTTACTTTTCCTAAAGCTAATGAATGTCCATGGTGTTAATATTAAATATTTGTGGACAAAAATGCCCTTAAAGACACCCCACTCATCTTAGAGGTCAATTTGCCATGATATGAAGATTTCCCGCTATTTGAAGACACAGATTTTCTATTTTGTTGTTTAATTCTTGTTTTATATTGTTGTTATGGGTTCTTATTACAGTTTAGATCACAGGGATAATTATAATTTAATTGAAAAATCACAAAATAAAAATATCATAACAGAAATTTTGTTATAATTAAAAGAAAAAAAGGCAAAAAAAATTGGATGGGTTATAAAGCGTAATTACAATTTAATTAAAATAAAATTCATAAAATAAAAACATTATACATAAAAGAAAAATAATAAATATATTTCTATTTTTGGATGCGGGTGTTACACATTCTTTGATAATAGTGTCTTAAAATGAAATCCAATTATAAATATAAAAAAAAAAAACATAGATTATAAATATGAATGATAGATTTAGATGTAAAACTACTTTACATAAAATCGGGGTTATTGGAAAAAACTAAACAAAGGATCGGACTACTATATAGTACTATTATTTAAATCTACACTTAAAATTGCTATATTATTTACATAGTTAATGGAATTGTTTTACTCTAAACATAAACAAAGTGCTGTACTATTATATAATACTATTATTTACACTAAATTTAAATTTGTTTTATTTATATAGTTAATAAAATTGTTTTATTATTGATTGATCCACTATTGAAAAAATTATTTGTGAAATATGAAAATTTAGAAAAAAATAAAACATTATAAATTAATATCTCAAATGTAAAAATTAAAAAACTAATGTTTACAATAAATACATAATATATGAAAAACAAGTATAAAAGAGTGGAAGAATTTTTTTAGGCCAAATTTAGATTTTGAAATATAAGAGAAGAGTGGAAGAGAAATTTTGATAACTTTGTTTATTCTCCCCTTTCCATTTTATTATTTGTGCATTGCTCTTTGATTTCAAGTTAGAAAAAGAAAAAAAAAAAAGTAAAAAACTCAAGTGAAAAGGACAAAATTGTTAACAGATTTTTGAGAGCAGCAATTTTAGAGCATGATGCCCCATTGGTCAAACGTTATTGATACTAACAGACCTTAACGATAAGGGTAGGAAGTGTAATAAAACACATAATTTGAGAAAAATGTGGATCAAAATTGAAAAATGAGAGGAGAAAAATGGGTTCAGACTAAATATAGAGAGAGAGATGAGTAATTTAACCTAATATTTATTTTACTCGTTGTATGTTGTGTCTATTTGTGATTTCTCTCATATAATATTTTATTATTAAAAAAGTTTGTCTGATAATATAATTTTTAAATATTAATATTTATTTATTAATTGATTATTTTGCCCCATTTGTGGATTGTGATTTTAATTGGTTGGAGAGCAACTCGAAAATTAAATAATAAAAAAAATTGAGGATTCCATCTTGGATGATGGAATTAAAAGAAAATGAAATGATATAAAATTGAGAAGGAAGAAGAGGGTAAAAGAAGATGAAGTGAAGGAGCTGTGAAAAGAGAACAATGGCCGATGCAAGAGAGAAGAAAATCAGAAAGTGAAAGGCTTTGAAATTCAAAACAAAGGAAATTCGAAGGACAAGTTCAATAATAATGATTTCTCATGTTATAATTTTTTTAATATATTAAGTATTAATATTTATTTGTTAGAATGTCATGTATATATAATAACGTATTATTTTATAATTTTTTAATATATTAAGTATTAATATTTGATCCTATTGACTTAAAGTAGTTTTTTTAAAATGACAGTATGAAAGGGAAAGTTTGCTTCTTTAAAGATGAAAGGATGAAAACAATTTTGTTTTGAGTAGCAATTTATGTGTAATGCTATTCATATTTGGCGAATATTAATATTAGTTTTACTTGTTATATGATGTGTGATCTCTCACTCAATGCCTTATTATTAAAAAATATTTGTCTGGTTATATAGTTTTTCAATTTTAACATTTATTTATTAATTGGTTGGACAGCACCTCAAAAATTAGATGATAAAAAATTGAGTCACTCCACCCTCGGTGGATGAAATTAAAATTTTTAAATATAAAAAATAAATTATTATTGTTAATCTTTGGATTAATATATATTTTAGTTATTATAATTTTATTAAATTTATAATTTAATTTTTATATTTTTATTTTTAATTATATTTAAAATTTTAAAATTATTTATAATTAAATTCTTATTATCAAAATCATCGTAAAGAAAATTTTATATGTTTATTAAATTATATATTAATATTTTATTTTTATTAATTTATTATATTTATTTTCTTAAAATTAATTTATTAATTTTTAACTATCATATAAAAAAATACACTCATCAATTTTTAATTTTTTTAAAAGAAGAAATTTTTTTTTCATATTAATAAAAATTAAAAATATTTATTTTTTAAATTATTTATATAAAATGATAAAAAGGATAAAAAATCTTAAATAAATTTTAAATTATCATATTATTTGAATTTAATATTAATTTATAATAGAAATTTAATTATAAATTATTTTAAACTTTAAATTTTAATTGCATTAGAAAATTATAAAAATTAAATTATAAATTTAATAAAATTACTGGGATTAAAACTTTTATTTTATTTTAATTAATTATTATCATCAGCAGCTGTATTTATACATGTTTTTGGCCGTATCTCTTGGTTTTCACAGCTCCTGTTTCTCGTTCTCTGTCTATCACTGTGCTCTCTCTATAAAACAGGAAACCAAGAGAGACCAACCGAAGACGAAAAAGAAGAGGGAGTTCATTGACAAAAAGATGTCTACTCCAAGCGCGCGGCTACAGTGGGACTTTGTGGAACTGTTATTCATCAACTTTTTTCTTTATCTTCACCACATTCTCATTTCTTTTTTCTAATTAGTTCTGTTACTTTGATTCTTGTTTCTGTTTTTTATTTTGGCGTGTTTCTTTCTAGGATAATGAACGATTTCGAGGTCGAGATGATTGATGATGGATTGAAAGGGTATTTTGTATATTTCCATGGACCCAAAGACTGTAAATTTCCATTGCGATATCTCTGTTTCTTCCTTTGGTTGATTTCTATTAAACCTTTTGTTAATAAAGATCACTGCATTATTGAGTCTCCGTTTTTCTGGATTCTTTCTTTCTTTTTTTTTTTTTTTCTTCTGGATATAGTTATCTGACCGTATGTAGATAATGGTTAGCTTCTGCATCCATGTATGAGTTTCCTGGCCCTTTTGATTCATTTTTCTGCTTCTGGATTCTTTCTTTCTTTCTTTTTTTTTTTTTCTGGATATAGTTATTTGACCGTAGATAATGGTTAGCTTCTGCATCCATGTATGAGTTTCCTGGCCCTTTTGATTCATTTTTCTGCTTCTTGTATTGAATGCTCTGAATACTCTGCAGATTCTGCATAATTGCTTTAATTTGCATTTGTGGTGGCTCTCACTAACTGTGGCACTATTCTGAGATAGAAAAAATTGCCATGAGCTAGATCTTTGTTGGTTTCAACTTATACCCAATTACCTTGATTGCTGTTGCTTTTCCATTTTGATATTATTATTCTATCCTAGTTTTTTATATTAAAATTCTGTTATTAGAATTTGAGTAAAGCTTTTGTTCTTGTCTCTCATCATCTCTTTTCATTCCTTTTGATTGGTTATGACAGCTCCTTATTATGGAGGTGTGTGGAAAGTAGGAGTTTTTCTTACAGATTATTATCCTTATGAGGCACCTGTCATATTCTTTGACTCTACGATCTATCACCCAAATATTGAAGAGTCGTAAGCATCTTTGCATTAATAAGCTAAAACTCTCTGTATTATGTGGTTTACTTCAAGCATTAAGAGTTAAAAAAATGCATGTCTGACCATCTTAGATGATAACGATTTCAGGTTAGGTTCAATTTGTCTAGATGTTATTGCACAAAATTGGAGCCCTGTGTTAGGTAATAATCTTCATCACATTGTCTGAGTAAATCTGTGGTTTGTTCGAGTTTTACAGGCTGAAAAACTTTAGTTTATCCATATGCCAAAATATGTTTTCTTTCCAGATCTTGTTGATGTATTTGAGATGTTTCTGCCACAACTTCTTTTGTATCCCAATCCATCTGACCCGTTAAATGAAGAAGCTGCATCTTTACTGATGGGGGACCGAGCTACTTATGATCGAAGGGTTGAAGGTATTGATCCTCTCTTACATTTCATTTACTGAATTCACACCTCTTGGATTAGTTAAATGTGCACTCTGTCTCTTGGCTAGCATCACAATCTTGTTTTGTCATCATCCATTTGACCATGAGACTTCTAGTTTTCTTGCAGTTATTCCTGTTTTCTTCCTAATCTTTGCTACATTTGAATGCTAAAAGGAGGAGGCAGACTTTTTAGACTGCAGAGTAGTAGACTTGGTATTGCTATCACTAACAGAAAAGTAGCTAATTCTTTTCATCTACAAGACAGAAATAATCTTAGATGGAATTTGTTGGAAATTACCATTTATTGAAAGTACTCAGGCTAAGAATAAAGCATGGGAAAGCTTTTTCACTGACAATTGCAGTGATGGTCAAATGAAAAATGTTGTGGACATGAAAATTTTTAGGGGGTATTAGATTAAATGACGTCTACAGAAAAAGTGATTGTGAAAGGATAGAAATGGTATATTCATTTGATTTTTTCTTTTTTTCAAATTTTAAAAGCTAGGCCAAGTCTCATGGAGTTTGTTTCTCTAGTTTTTCAGAAAATAACATGCTAAAAGTAAGATCATCCTTGAACTACTAATTCATTATATTATCTGGGAACTCCTTGTGTGAGGGTCCTTTTTCAGAGATTCGAAACTTGAAGAAGAAATACACTTTGGTCTTCAAGTGGTCAATATTACATTATGGCAACTGCTTTTATTATTAAAACATTTAAGTTCTGCATTTTTTTTTTAAAAAAAAAAAATCTTCATCCTATTTTTCATTGCCTAAAGAGTGATCATTTGAAAGTTTTCTGCTACTATGTTATGCGAATTGCCATTGATTTATATTTGTTTTATTGGATTGGATTACTTTAAAATGGACCACTTGTCTAATTATGATGATGTTGCCATAGTAAATGGTAGCTCCTTGCATCTGTCTCAGACAACAATTATATATCATGCCATTCAACCTATTTAGACCAGATGTGCTGCAGCATGATATAAAAAGCTATAGCAGTGATTATGGTAATACAATGCAATGCAATACCTGAAATCAGTTGGGACTTGATTATTTTTAATGAAATCATTAGGATAAAAATACATGGGTCAATCACTATCTTAAGTCTAGGGGGAGAGAATATTTTCCGTCCTTTCACATTAGAAAAAGCCTCTTATTGCTATCTATTCTGCTCTGGAAACAATACATGTTTTTTTTTTCTTTATAAATTGTTATTTTCCCATGCATAAAAGAAATTTTTAGTTGAATCTCAGTGGTGATTACAAATATCCAATTCAAGATTTAAGCATATAAGTGATCATGTTACCTCTCTACCTCTTCCTCTTCTGCATCAGAATTTTTGAAGTTGTTCTTGTTGTCAAAGTCTAATTTTAATTATCAAAACTACTCATATAGATAAGCATAATAATTCCAGCATCCTCAGTCGAACGAATCTATTGTGTGCTGTCAAGAAGGGCAGTTAGATACATCATGCTACATTTCTATAATTCACGCATACTTAAGTTGGCCTTTGTTCACATTATGTGCTATACAGTGCCATGTTGAAGTATTGATTCTTGCAAGAAACAAACTCTGTGTAGTTTCTTATTTGTATTTCAGGAAAAATTCTTGAAGAGACCTGGCCCTCCAAGATTGGTTATGAACCATAAATATGACTAATTGTGGAGAAATTCTTATATGAATCAGGTGTATCGTGAACTTAAAAGAGAAAAATAGACACTATATTTATGTTTCAACGGGACCCACATTTAGTCTATCTCTCATCAAATCTACACTGGGCTTGGTCCACACAAGAATTTTTCAAACTTTGAGATTATGGCCCACCAAATCATAATCGCACGTGAGCTGTTATACTTTCGATGGATGGTCCAAAGTCAGCCTCCTGGGATCTTTCGAATTTCATGTTCTTAATTTAACACTTAATTGATATCAATGGGTTCATTGTTCAGATTACTGTGAGAGGTACTGTGCGAGTTATACCAAGCCAGAAGACATGGATGCTGCCACAGAAGAGAAGTCTAGTAATGAGGAACTGAGTGAGGATGAATCTGATTATAGTGATGAGCAGGTAGCTGGCAGAGCAGACCCCTAGTCATGTGTGGCTATCTTGTTCTTCACAGTTCTTTATTTTTTCTGTACATGATTTTCTAGTTCTGTTGATTCATCTCATTACATGTATTCATTGATGATTGGGGAAAAAAATCCCCCTTCCTGTTAGTTTCTTGTCACTGTAAATAGTATACAATTCTTTTCTTGATACAATATCTTCTCCATTCTTGTTTCCTCTTGTTTTCTGCTTTAGCCGTTTTTAAGTGCATGAGTTAGTCACAATTGTATACCGCTGTAAATTGGCTCCATTTGACTTCCAGGAGCCACGGTCGAACTTTTTTTGTAAAAGTAATTTTATGGAGAATTTAATTTCTTCGGAGGTTAAGATGGAGTCATGCTGTCTAGTTGTGAGAGTAGTACAGATACACTATCATAGTATGAGAAACTTTTGAATATTTCAATTATGACACATGTTTTTGTTTTAACTTAATGAAAAAAAGTTGTGTCAAAAGATTCGTAATTAAAATAAAAAATAATTGAGAAAAACAAGTGAGATTGTTGCAAAGGGGAGATTATGAGACCAAGTGTCTATAATTTATCTATGGAATACTTCAAGTAATTGAGGCCTTCACGGCTGGCCTATCTTGTCTTTCGCGAAAGCACCTTTGGGCCGTGGTTTCTTAATCTCTTGTGACTTCAGAGCAGATAGAATACACCTACTATAGTTGCATCCCTTACTGGAGGGGGTCATTTTATTGATTTATCAATGAAGGGGGTAATTAAGGGGTTGACACTCTTCCCGATCAGAAAGAGTATGGTTACCCCGCTCTGCTTTTGGTAGGGTGCTAACAAGAGGATACCAAGATGCATGCGAGTATCCTTGAGCGGATCAATGAGAATGCCTACAAGGTAGAGTTGCCGGAGGAGTATGGAGCTCCAGGGACGTTCAACGTCGCGGAACGTAATTTTTTCGATTTGACGAGCCGGAAGGCACACGACCAGGAAAGTAAGATAGCTTCCCCTCTGATTATTAATAAGTAAAGCCTCCCTTCATTCACATATCTATACTTTTGTAGTTCCCGAACTCCTCATTGGCGCATCAGCAACTCTTTTAGAGTCGCAAACAAACCGCTGGATACAGGCAGATCAAAAAGCTGCTTGTGTAAGTCGTCCTTCGTCCTAAAAAGGAAAATGTCTTCCCTTCGAGATCTCTTTTTAAGGTGCAAAATCCGTTGGGTGAATTGGCTCAAGCGTGGAGTCAGTACGCTAATATGCTGTTAAATTATGATCTTTCTTATGACGAGTCACTATCCCTTCCCGTTGTTTGTACTAGCTTGAGTTGTAAAGGACCTTCCGCGAGGAGTGTAGCTCTTCCTTCCATACCTGTCCCTGCATGACTGATGAAATTCTATATCCACCTTTCTATCCCTGCCATACATGTTTGACCCCAAATAGTCCAAACCCTACCTCTAAGGGAGCGAAATCCGCTGATGAGTTCGTCGGGGATGATAGGCATATCATGGATTATAGAGTTTTCGAGTTCCCTTGGGTATTTTCTACTGCTTAATCCTCCGGGAGAAAGAGGCAAGCAATAGGAATAGTTGTTTAAGCCTTAGTTCTAATGAAATGATTCTATTTATCTCGTTGTAGGGTATAAAAGTGGAGGAACAGATTACACCTTTCCATCATTCCTCTCCATGATCATAAGCCCCAATTGAAAGCACGAAGCCATCATTGGGCATAGTAGTGCAGGAACCAATTCCCTCCTTTTTTGGGGTTGATCATCCACTATGAATAGTTTTCCCTCTTCTGCTTCATCACGCGATTAGGAGTGATATTGCCCCCCCCCCCCCCCGGTGACCAGTGCCTGTCATCCCATCCCCTCGTCGAAATCCACCCCCTCTTCCACTGGGATTGAATATCCATCCTTTTCCGATAGCGCCGGAAGAGAGGAAATAAATAGGATATGGATTAGCAGTGGGGAAAAGGGGATGAATCTCATGCTTCGCTAATCATTTCCGCACAACCCTATCTCTATGCTCTGAATCCAATCTTGGATTGATCCCCTCAATTGTCTCCTTATGCGGAGTGGTGAAAAGCTGCCAAGGAAGAAAGAGTGGAATGCAGGGATTTAAGGAAACTTCTTCTAATGCTAAAGCAAATGCTTGGGAAAGCCATAGCATAGTGAATTCTCATCATAAAGCTACCACTGGTTCAAGGTTTGAAGTTTTGAGTGGAGTTGAGGAGGTGTGTTCTAGTGGAAAGGAAATGTATTCTAGTTGAGCCAAAAGAAGAATTTCTATCTGCCGCGCTTTCTTCTGGTTGAGTTGAACCTAAAATCAGAGCCTTCTTCCATGACGGATACGATATCTAGGCTAAAGCCTAGTATTCCAAGTGTTACGGATTGTAACAGATTATAAGATAATAATCCCTAGTTAATAGGAGCTTAATTACAGGAATGTAATTGGCTAAAAGATAGGGTTGGTTAGCTATTATCTCTCCACAATTTTCTCTCTACTCTTGTATATATAATTATACATTCTATGTGAATATATTATCCTTTTTCTAACATACATGATCTCTCTTACATGGTATCAAGAGCTAGGTTCTGAAGATTAGTTTCCAAAACCACCATCCGACGGCTGTCTGACGCCGTCCGACACGTACGTGATATCCACATGCCACCTGTGTTTTCTGCCCTGTGAGCCACGCACCGGCGCATGAGAGTGTGTGAACAGTACCCACCATTTTTGCTCCCCTTTGCCAGCTGTCCCATCGTGTCATCGGTCTATTCAAGTGATTTTTTTGGTGTCTTCCCCAACGAGTTTTTCTGGTGTGGGTACTATTCATCTTCTCTGTTCACTATTATTCCACTAGTTGGTATATTTGGTTGCTGATTCTTAATCTTTTTTTATTATTTTTTTTTTTGATATGGTTTGATCATTGGATCACTTGGGAGTGTTGGTTTCTTCTAGCTGTCCAGTTAACTATTTGTCTCTTCAACATTTGGTATTTTTTTTTCTGGTTCTATGACTGCTGGTTCTGATTCCTTTGATCTATTCGGCTCTGTTTGGATATTTGGTTGCCTTCCCTGTATTTAGGTAATCTTGCTTTGTGGCTGCTTTATGTACAATTTCCTTCATGGCAGACAATAAACCTACAGTTATGGCTGAAGTGGTTCCTGTGATGACAAAAATCACTGAACATAAAC
>JANHAO010016028.1:0-14561 GCA_026873985.1 Saraca asoca | reverse complement strand
TTCTACCATCCTCTTTCTACAAGTGATTATTAATCAATAATCATATTAACATCTAAATCAAATGAATCCATTTAATTCAGAAGTCTAAAGAAAACAGAGAGGAAAGGAGAGAAATGACAAACAATTGAATTGCATGTTGAAAACAAGATCTCTACATTAATTTTCAAGCTGCCAATCCCTTGGACTGATTACAAAATATTTAGCCTTCCATGGAGGGAAGGAGAATAAAAATTATAGAAAAGAAAAACTAGAACAATATATCTTACAACTTTGCTGAAAGGAACCTCTAAAATTACTCTGTCTTGCCTCTTTTGAAGAGTGCTCACTAGGAGGAAGAAGCTAGTTGTTGATTGGTGGAGTAGGAGCAATGATGGAGGCTGGTGTAGTCCCTTTTGCTTGCTGCCATCTTCTGTTGCCACCCCTTTTGCTTGCTATGCATTTTTGCAAGCTACTTTTTTAGCCCTTCACTGACTTTCTGATGGAGTGTAACTAGTGCAAGAAATAATCATTAGACTCAAGTTTTATGTCAATTGGGGGCCTTAAAACCAAATTCTGCAGAGGCCCATTTTTGCAGCATCCTACTTTTGTGTTATAGCTCAAATTGCACACCCAAGATGATCAATTCAAGTCTAGAAGTCTTCATAAGATTTGTGGCTTTGTGTCTTAACTTCCATTTGAGCTTAGTTTGAGCTCAATTGGGCTTTTATAACTCTAGATATTGCATGATAAGTGCTCAGAGGTCAGGCTGCCCGAGACAATATTCTAGTCTTATTTTGAACTCTAATTTCAGATATCCAATTGGGTGATTCAGCCTTGGAGGTCTTCATGAAGTTTGTAGAGCTATGTCTTAAATTTCCTACAAGATAAGAATCACATAAATTGGATAAGTGTAGCTCAAGTTATAGCCAGAATACAGAAACTGCTAAGAAGGCCAAATAATGCAGTATTTCTACAATGATTCCAATTGATACAAAATCATAAATATGCAGTAGCACAACTCAAATAAATCAGTTTGGATCTTAAGAAACTTAGTGAGAGGACAATTAAATAAGTAAAATAATTTGTTATTACTCATATTAAAAAAATGAATTTTTGTAAAAAATTTGATAGAGTTTTGTTTTTCGAACTCTAGGCTCAAGGCCAAATTATTAATGGCGGGCTATATGCCCTACACAACACTTGTATAGACAACCAAGACCATACAACATATGACAACACAATTGACACAAGCAAGACAACCCAAGACATATATGCATTGGACCAACAATTTAATTGCCAAAGATATCCTCTAAGCTCAAGTCCTTATTCTTCAATAGGCTAGTTTTTCCATTAGTGGCTATCTTGAAACCTAAAATCATTTTACAAAAAATAGGGTGAGTTTCATAGAAACTCAGTGAGTGAATAATTTACATAGAAATACAGTATTATTAAAATACATATCACTTTATAGTTGCAATATGTACAATACTTGACTTAATTTTTCATTAACTTGTCAAAGTAAGAAAGCATTTCTCAAAGGATTAGAAAAGTAGCATTACTATAAGAAAAACCAATTGCAGTCTAAATCCCTAAAGAAAATGACACGATTACTATTGAAAAATATGTCTTTATACATCAAAATTTTCTTGCAAAAGGATTATGAAAAATGGGTTAGCTATAAAAATAATAAATAGGATAGCTTAAAGTCAGTTAACAAAATGCTAAAAGTATAATGAAAGAGGACAAGTGAAACTAGCATTTAATCACCCAATTAGTTTAGGTTTTTTAAGAAAGTAGTTCAAGTTTCATAGAAAACAAGTGAATAGTCATTTAACTCAAAGCACACTTATCAAGTATGAAAAATAAGATGCTTGATTTCACTCAACAATAGGATCTGTAGGTGAGTTTCTTTGATTAACCTAATATCAATATGCAATTTCAATAATCAATTTCCATTCACTTTATTCCTCCACCATGTTACTCCCCCTTATCCCTCACAATACTAATGGCCATGATTTTCATTTTTCTATACCAAGTGCACTTGGGGGTTTCCATAAGAATTTTCTGAAGGATCCCGTGTGGATAAAATCATTTATCAAACATACTTTAATAAAGTCATGTATCAATCACTAGCATATCATTACACAATTTCATAGACAACATATGCTTTTAGAATGTAACTACAATGAAAACATAACCAAGCATCCATTGTCCAAATGATTCAAACAATTTGTTACAAAGTACTGCATTTCTCATACAAGTAGATTGTATAGTTTCAAATGATCTAAAGATATAGAATAATAAAATTCAATATTCAAAACAATCAAGCATTTCACAAAAGTAAAAGCCCCAATATTAACTTAAACGAATACTCAATCGTAATAGACATTTATATATCATAGATTTCTTGCATTAAGAAAATCATTTCTATAGTTTCTATTTTGCTGCACTTATAATTCTAATTTTACTACAATTCTATTTTAATTGATCAATCTGTTAATAAATTCTTAATCATATCTAATCAGTAACTCTAATACAATCTTGATTGTCTAATAGAGTTTCTTTGATAAATATTGTAAACTAGAATCCATTCTAAATTCAAAAGAGTATTTTTCAATAAGGGCAAGATCATTTTATATTATATTTTTGGGACCAACAGTTAGTATTAGAGCTTTGGCTCTTGATACTCTTTTTTTTTTAAAGAGATTATGGATTCTAGTTTCACATTATTGCTTGAATATCCTCCCTTAAATAAGCTCCCAGTTTTTAATGGACATTACTATACTTATGGAAATAGAAAATCAGAGACTTTGTTGAAGTCACTAATGTAGATATGTTGGAAATTGTTGAGGCTGGATATGATCCACCACAAACCTTATT
The DNA here is from genome assembly GCA_026873985.1 of Saraca asoca. Classification (NCBI taxonomy): domain Eukaryota; kingdom Viridiplantae; phylum Streptophyta; class Magnoliopsida; order Fabales; family Fabaceae; genus Saraca; species Saraca asoca. The sequence continues at coordinate 11,702 of JANHAO010016028.1, read as the reverse complement.
TAATAGGATTGTAACACCTAAACTTAAGTCTTTATGGACTAGGGAGGAAAGGAAGAAACACCACATTGCCTCCAAAGTCAAATGAATTATCTCTAACTCACTTTTCCTTATTGAATATGAAAGAATTTCTAATTGCACTATAGCTAAACAAATTTAGGACACTTAAGAAGTAGCACATGTAGGCATAACTAAGGTTAAAGCATCTAAAATGCATGTTTTAGTCTTACAATATGAAATGTTCAAAATGGAAGAAGGTGAATTTATTAAAGATGTCATTCAAAGATTCATTGCTATCACTAACCATCTTATGTTGCTTGGAAGAACCTTTGATAATGTAGATTTAGTGCACAAAATTCTAAGGTCACTTACAGAAGAATGGCAACCTAAGGTGATTGCCATTAAGGAATCACTCTAGATGGGGATGCCAACCATTCAGGAGTTCTATGGGAATTTAGAAAAGCATGAGCTAGAAATGAAGAGATATAAAAATAATGGTGATGATAAAAAGAAGAGGACCTTGGCACTTAAGGTTGCAAAAACATTGGAATATGATGATAAAGAATTAGATAGTGATGAAGAAGCAGATGAGAAAGACCAAATGGCTCTATTAAGCAAAAAGCTACAGAAACTACTAAGAGGAAAGAGGAATAATGAATAAGGAAAAGAGGAAAGTAGCTCCACAAAGGAGGAATCAGAACAAGAATGAACAAGAGAGTTCCTCATACACTTCCATATGCTTTGAGTGCCAAAAGTTGGGACACTTCAAACTAGATTGACCTGTATTCTTAAAGAGACAACTGGAGAATGAGAGAAAGAAAAGAAAGCCATCCTTTAAGAAAGGCAACCTAGCAATTTAGGATGATGAACAAGCTGATTCTAGATATGAAGAAGAAGAAATAGAGGAAGGAGCACTCTTTTGCCTCATAGCTAAAGTTGATGAAGAAAATGAGGTATTTAGATACTAATCCTTCTTTTATTCTAGGAATTAGCTTAATTCTAGTGAGTATAATTTTAATGATTATGAATCTAATTCTACTAATGATGGTGAAGTTGATGATCTATATGAAGAGTTGTATGATGTATTGACAAAGGCTAAGAAAGATTTAACATATGCTAAAGTAGAAAAAGAAGTGTCGCTTGAGAAAATTAAGCTGATTGAAAAAGAAAATCATGATTTAATCCTCTTGGCTAAAAAAGTATTGAATAAAAGTAAAGTTTGTAATCAATGTGAAATCTATAGATCTAAGATAGACACATTGACCAAAGTTTTACAAATAGTGAAATGAGATTGAATGATATGTTGTAGTATCAAATTGGTTTTCAAAATAAAATTGATTTAGGATATAAACAACAAAATAAGAAGAGATAAAAAAAAAAAAAAAGATCTAAGATTGCCAAGTCAAATAAAAAATTTAGTCACATTACTTGTTTTTTACTACAATAAGAAGGGACATCATATTAAACATTGTCCTTATAAAAATGGAACATATGTGCCGAAACCTAATGACAAATTGGTTTGGTTACCCAAAGTACTTACCTCCATCAGAAACTTTGCTATGACTGCTAACAAATCTAGACCCAAAATTTACTAGGTACCACTAATGCAAGTATAATTGTTGATTTGTAGTTCTGTGGGAGACAAATAAGTAATCTATGGTTCTTGGATAGTAGCTGTTCACACCACATGGCTGGGAACAAGGACAAATTTATCTCTCTCACACCTATTATAGGAGATAAAGTGACTTTTGGAGACAATGCTAAAGGAAAAGTGAAAAGTGAAAGGTATTTGTAAGGTTGGTAAACTACCAAATTATTACATTGATGATGTCTTGTTTGTAGAAGGTCTTAGGCATAACTTGTTGAGTATCAGTCAGCTTTGTGACAAGGGAAACCAAGTAATTTTTAATTCAAATAAATGCTTAGTCATAAAAAACAATGAAAAATAGGTTAAGCTTGTAGATAGCAGATTTAACAACATTTATATAATAAATATGGATTCAAAATTAAATTTGGACTCCTTATGTTTAGTCAGTTTTAATGAGAAATGCTTAGTTATAAATGACAATGACAAAAAGGTTAAGCTTATAGGTAGTAGAATTAACAACATTTATAAGATAAATCTGGATTTAGAATTAAATCTGGACTCCTTATGTTTGGTCAATTTTAATGAAGATTCATGGATTTGGCATAAGAGACTTGCACACACTAGCATGGATCTCATTAGAAAACTTTCCAAGAAAGACCTAGTACTAGGATTGCCAAAATTGAATTACATCAAAGATAAAATTTGTGATGTATGCCAGAAAGGGAAATAAGTAAAATCTTCTTTTAAGTTAAAAAATATTGTTTCAACTTCAAAACTTTGGATCTACTTCACATGGATCTGCTTGGTCCATCTAAATCAAAAGTCATGGAGGAAACTTCTATATCTTAGTGATTGTAGATGACTACTCAAAATTTACATGAACCCTATTTTTATCTCATAAGAACCACACATTTGAAACCTTCAAAAAGCTGGCAAATTTGATTCAAAATCAAAAAGGGTACTTCATCATAAGTATAAGAAATAATCATGGGGGTGAATTTGAAAATAAAGATTTTACTAGTTTCTGTAAGATAAATGGTATAAATCATAACTTCTTAGCACCTAGAACCTCTCAACAAAATGGTGTAGATGAGAGGAAAAATAGATGCTCAGAAGAGATGGCTAGAACCATTTTAACTGAAAGCCCTCTTCCTAAATCTTTTTGGGCTGATGCAGTAAATACTACATGTTATGTAATGAATAAAGTTCTAATTAGACCTATTTTAAATAAAACCCCCTATGAACTCTATTATGAAAGAAACCAAATGTATCTTACTTGTATGTCTTTAGATGTAAATGTTTTGTACATAACAATAGCAAAGATAATTTAGACAAGTTTGATGCTCAATCTGATGAAGCCATATTCGTTGGTTATTCTTCATCTAACAAAGCCTTTCATGTTTATAATAAAAGGATTTTGAAGATTGAAGAATCCATTCATGTTGTCTTTGATGAGTCTACTTTGAGTGCTGATAGGTTTAGGGAAGAGGATGATTAAGAAAATCCATTATTCTCTAATTCAAATTTAAACTAGCAAGAAGATCGATCAAAGAAAGAGGAAGATGACATAGTTGTTCTTGACATCTCAGAACCCTGCACATCTTAGAAGCAATGAAAATTTATGCAAAGCCATCCAAGAGATCATATCATTAGAGAAACTACACAGAGGGTAACACATAGCAATTTAAGGAACATATGCAATCACTTAGCATTTGTATCTTAATTTGAACCTAGAAACATACAAGAAGCCTTATTAGATGATAATTGGGTTATGGCAATGCATGAAGAGTTAAATCAGTTTAAAAGAAATGAAGTTTGGACTCTTGTGCTAAAACCAGATGATCATACAATTATAGGTACACATTGGGTTTTTAAGAACAAATTAGATGAAAATGGAGTGATGATAAGAAATAAAACTCGTTTAGTTGCAAAAGGTTATAATCAAGAGGAAGGCATTGATTATGATGAAACTTTTGCACTAATTGCTAGATTAGAGGCCATAAGAATGTTATTAGTATATTCTTGTTCAAGAAATTTTAAACTTTATCAAATGGATGTGAAGAGTACATTTTTAAATGGTTACATATTGGAAGAAGTGTATGTTTAACAACCCCCTAGTTTTGAAGATCACCTCTATCCAAATTATGTTTATGAACTTCAAAAAGTCTTATATGGTCTTAAACAAGCTCCTAGAGCTAGGTATGAAAGATTAAGTAAATTTTTTATTCAAAAAGGCTTTAGAAGAGGTAAAGTAAACACTACACTTTTCATAAAAGAAAAAGGAAATGATACATTACTTGTTCAAGTATATGTTGATGATATTATCTTTGGCTCCACTGTTTTGATAGTTTCAGCCAGTTGTCTTATCGTGTTTTCGAGTGTTGGTTAGGGTTGATCGGGTGTTTGCGCCTCCTAAGTTTCAAGGATAGCAATGGAATGCTGTGAACTCCTATAAAGGGTGTGCCTGCTGGTTGGGGAGCTGGAGTGGTTGAACTCCGAGTGGTTCTTCCTCTTACCATTGTAGCCACAATGATGAATACATCAGAAAAATAGATGCAAAAAATAGATGGGCCCTCCTTCTAGCGCCAAAAATATTGATAACAAAATTTGGTTTATACAGAAAGCCCAAACTTTTGCCAACGGGTGTGTGTGGTTCGTGTGCCCCAAGCTATTTTTTGACCTGAAGGAAGTGCAGACTAAGAAGATGAAGGTGGCGAAGAGGAAGAAAGAGGGCGGCGTGCGTGAATGTTTAATGTGGTTCGATTAAATCCAGATAGTACTGGACCCTACGTCCATGGCAGCACTTTAATTAAAATTTGAAAAGAGATTTTTACAGAGTTTTGGCATACAAGTTTTTTGGCCTCTCTCCCTCTTGTAATAATATATTCCTATTTATAGAGGAAGGAAGAGTTACATACATTAATTACAAGTTACAGTTATGTTACATTAAGAAATAAATAGAAAAGACAGATAAACACCTGTAATGCGACTGTTGTAGGCTTCTTTCTGCGGGGTGGACCCCTCTTGTTGGCTGTAGACAAGCATTTGTATGTGTCTGCTACTCAGCATTGCTTTGCAATGCGAGATGTTTGCTATCCTGAGCTAGGGTTCCTAGCCCAGGATCATTGTGGAGGACTGGAGTAGCGAGTTCGGGGTCGTTGTAATGGGATAGCGAGCTCAAGCAGGGTGGTCAGTTGTTTAGCGAGCTAGTCTTGTGACGGCCTTGTTGTGTCACTTTCTAACGGTGAGCAAGGTGGAGCTTGTTGGGAATCCTTAGTGAGCAAGGCAACTTAGTCCTTGCTGGGCTTGAGTTTGTCTCGTTCTCTTAAGGTCATTTTTTACCTATAACAGACATAAAGTTAAAAAATGCAAGGAACACAGTCATACACTAGACAAATGAATCATGCCAAAATAACATAAATACCCTCAAAATGGGAAAAAATAAAAAAAAAATTTTGGCCACTAGTTGGATGGCTTCCAAATTTGAGCCATATAACCTTCACACTATGCTTGATTTTTTCACAAATGTTTGTGTCAAATTGAGCATTCTTGCCCTTTAAATTGTTTATAAGGATGACTTGTGACACATATGAAAGTCTATCATTTTTTCAATGAGTGATAATTACTTAATTAATTAGCCAATAATGTGTATAAATTTTAAGTTAGGAATATGACTTGACATAACTATAACTAACAACTTGTATGCTTGGTGCAAAAGGATAAAAGTGTGTTTTAGGCTTTATGCAAAGGAATAAAGCTATTTGCAAAAGTATTCTCACTAGGAAGTTTAACAAACAAGTCAAATTTTCTAAAAAGATGTGTGATTCAATTGAGATCAAAATATGGTGGATCGTCTATCATTAGTCTTTGTGCCTTGACCTCACAGTTCAATGTGTGATGAGTTCAATAAATTTCATGGTTAGTTACTTTTGAATGATTTTTGTTGTAGTTAGAGAGCAATAAATAGCTAGTCATAATCTTATAAATGATCATTACCTTTAATTATATCCCTTTATGACAGTCCATTTGTAAATTAGTGAGTTTAGTTTTTGCTTAGTGCTATAATGTTGGCACGAGTTGCACAACATAAAGTATATATGACCTTGATGGAATAGAGATATCCAAGTTGAGCCCAAATGGAAATTAACAAACCTTAGGTTGGTCATGTTAACAGATGGACTATTCTAGTTTGAAACCAAATAAGCTAAGATTGGACCAAATTGGTGACTTGTGATTGAATAGGCGGGCATCCGACTAGTTAGGTTATAAAGCAAACCATTCCAATTTGAAACTGGTACTTAGGTTGGGATTAAATCAGATTGGGTCAACCTAAGTTTGAATGGAAGCAACAGACCCTATGTCGATTGAGTTGATTGGTGACCTTTTTAGTTCAAAACCAGACAAAACCTATAGGGTTTGCCCAAAACTATTTTGGTCCAACATCATCACATTGGGTTGCGATTGGACTTGATTGTACTGACCCAAGCCTGAATAGAATCAATGGATACTATAACGATGGAGTTGACATGACCTAAAACCTGCATTGTGGGTCAGGTTTATCAAGTTGACTCAAACTTGGACAAAATTGGTAGACCATAGGCTAGTCAAGTTAACCAATGAACTATTTTGGCACTTACCAGACACTATAACCTAGAATAAGATTAATCAAGATCAAATAAAATGAACATATGTTAGGTTGGTTTGGTCAACTTATAGACTATTCTGGTTTGAAATTAGCATTATAGGTTAAGAAAGAACTAGATTAGGTTTATTTAAGCTTGAAAAGAATCAATGACCTTGGCCAATAAGGTTAAATTATGGATTGTTCCATTAATAAACCAGCACCATGGGTTAAGATTGGATCAAATTTGGCGAACCTGTGCTTGGATAAAACTGGTAAGCCATACACTTTTGGCCAGGATCGGATTAATTCAAGTTGATTAGAGCACGGATGGAACTGGTAGGCCTAACATTATTCAAGTCAACTAATAGGTTGTTTCAATTTGAAACAAGCACTGTGCTTTGGGATTGCACCTAATTAGGCTAGCCAAAGTTTGAATTGAACTAATGGACAAGTCGAATGGTCAACTCATGGTCCATTTCTATCCCAAATTGGCATTGTTGCCCAAATAAGGCTTCCTTGAGCCTTATTAGAATCAATGGACCTCGATTTGGTCAAGTCAATTTATGGACAATTCTAATCCTTAGTAGGCACTATAAGCCAGGGTCGAATTGGATTAGGCCAACTCGTTCCTAAATAGAACTAATAGACCTTGGAAAGGTTGGGTCAACCCAATGATCACACTGGTTTGAAATTGCTACTATAGGTTGGATTTGGATCGGATTGAGTTGACTTGAGATAAATAACCCATGAACCATTCCGACCTAAAACAAGCATTGCAGGTTGGGTTTAGACTGGATTAGGTTTATTCAACCTAGATGTATCTAACAAACATCAATCCAATCGAGTTGACTTGTGGACTGTTTTGATCCTTATTTGGTATTATTAATAAGAATATGGCTAGATTGTGCCAACCTAAGCCTAGATGAAACTAGCAATTGGTGTTGGGATTGAAATCAACTAGGCCAATCTTATCTTAGATGGAACTAATGGATCCTAAGCCTTCGATTGACCCATGACCGATTCTAATAAAAAATAGGTATAGTTACCTAGGATAAAGTCAGGTTAAGCCTGAATGAAACAAGTAAACTTAGGGTTGGTTGGGTTGACTGGTGGATAGTTTTGGTAATTATGAGGCATTATTCATCAAGATTGACTTGGATCAAGGTTACTTAAGACAAGATAAAACTAACAAACCTTGGCTTGGTTGGGTTAACCCACAAACTATTTTGGTTCAAAACCAGTACTTTGGGTTGGAATCGAATATGATCGAGTTGACTTGAGATCAGAGGACCTCGAGCTAGATGGTTTGACCTGTTCTGGTCCAAAATCGACATTATGTGCCAGGATCAAACTTTATCCCATTCAAGTTAATTAATGTTGACGTCAGAATTTGGTTCGTATGGAGAGTCCCAGATTTCGATCAATGGAGAATGAGTTCTAGGATCCAATATTGCTTCTGAAGCATGAAGAGGCAAAGGGAGAGGAAGAAGCGTGACACAGTGTTTTTAAGGTGGTTCAGCTAAATCCGGGTGGCACCGGACCCTACGTTCATGGTGGAGTTTTTATTGATATTTGAAAAGAGATTTTGCATACAAGTTTATGGCTTCCTCTTTCTGGCTTCCTCTTATATTCTAACAATGCAATCCTATTTATACAAGAAGAAAGGATTACATACATTAATTACAAGTTACAGTTGAGTTACATTAAGAAATAAATAGAAAAGACAGACATACTCTTGCAATTCGATTGTTACAGGCTTCTGTCTGTGGGGTAAGCCCCTCATGTCAGCTATGGACTAGTATTTGTACATGCTCTCTGCTCGGTATCGACCTACCGTGCAAAGTGTTCGTCATTCCAAGTTGGGGTTCCTAGCTCGGGGTCGCTGTAGCGAGTTTGGTGCTGTTGTAGCAGGGTGGCGAGCTTGACAAGATGTTTGACTGCTTCATGAGTTAATATCGGGACGACCTCACTATGCCACTTTCTGATAGAGGGCGAAGCGAAGCTTGCTAGGCGTCCTTGGCGAGCCGAGGGACTTGGCCTCTGTCGGGCTTGGGTCTGTCTCGTTCTCTTGAGGTCACTTTTTACCTATAACATAAGCCCTCCAACTCTTGATTTTCTTTGCGAATCGGGAGTTGTAAGTTTTTCGAGGCTCTATTCTTATCTCCAGTCAGTGTCCTTGCTTGATCAAATTGTTGTTTCAAATGTCTTTTCGCTCTGCTTTAGGCCATGCTTTCTTCTGTTTGTAATTTTTGGCCGTTAGTGTGGCATTGTCGCTCATTTCGGGCCGTTGGACGAAGATCAATCAGATGTCTTTTGGATTCTTCAATGGGTCGAGCGGGTCTTTTTATAGCCTAAGAAATTCCCTTTTTTGTTTTAGAGAAGTTTAATGAAGGAGACTGAGGAGCCCCCTGCATTTTTAGTGTCTTGATTTCTGATGAAGCTCGTCGAGACATGGATGGCCTGTTGCAGAGTGTTAGAGGCATAGATAGCCTATTGCACGTGGCTCCATCGTAGGATCCTTCTGGTATGCTCCTGGGAAATCTTGTGTTGATCTTGGGCTATCTTCCCTAGGTCCCTTCATGGGATCCAGCGTCACCGGCCAGGCCCCTGGTGCCTTTTGCTTGGTTGTTCTCAACAAGTGAGAGTTAGGTTACATGTGAGCTACGACTGATGAGAAATCAAGTATGCAAATCGTGATTTTCTGGCTGTATGCTAGTGATGAATGTATATGTTGCATGAGAGCTACGATGAGTTCATTCTGGCATTCCTACTATGTGGTGAGTTGGTCGTCTAGGCTCACGGGCCGTCTCACCCTCGGATGCAAGGTAGGCTCTAGGGCCATCTCATCCACAGACGTAAGGTCGGCTCCGGAGTTATCTTACCCCTGGACAGGTTTTATGTATATGATATCGTGAGGTAGGCTCTGGGCCATCTCACCCTAGGACGCGAGGTAGGCTCTAGGCCATCTCACCCTAGGACAGGATTTGTTTTTTGTTGAGGTAACGGCTTGTCACATAGTGAGGTCGCACATCTGTATCACAGCAAGCTCGTTACTCAATGGTCGGGGAATTTGCACTCTTGGTCACAGTTTATGAAATGTGGCTTGCTTTGGATGTATCGACGAGGTAGGCCTTACGCCGTCTCACCCCCGAATGAATCCCTTGCAATGATGAAGTGAAAACTCTTTGTCTAGACAATGCTTTTTTAGTCATTCGACAACTTACATTGATTCAAGATACAATAGTTGATACAACTAATTGCCATCGGTGACAAGTGATTGTTACAGGATTAGAATACGGTTCTGATGGAGGGCTCAAGCTCTTGGGTGGTAACTCGCTGAGCTTGTCAAGCACACTGCCCTGGTGGCCTTATCACATAATCCTATAATCGGCCTCTTCTGATGAGGTCTCCAATGGCATCTTTTAGTGCTCGACACTCTGAGGTGGTATGTCCAACCTCATTGTGGTAAGCACAGAATCTGCTTGGATCTTTGGACTTAGCAGTGGCTCTCATCGGTATGGACCTTCCAAAGTCCTTGTTGTTCTTTTCTGCGATGAAAATTTTATCTTGTATATCAAACAGAATGTTGTAGCTTTCGAAGTGACCTCCAGGTCACTAAGGCTTCGCTTTCTTTGCAGATTGAGGAGTGGGATCGTCATGGCTCTCGCCACCCCTCTTTTTACTTGTTGTGGGACCACTTAGGTCCACTCTATGTCTGGGCTCCTCTGTTCTGAAGGTTTCTTCCCATCTTATTTGTTTAGTAGCTCGCTCGTAGAATTCAGTGAGGTCCTGAGCCGGGGACTTGTAGAGGCTTCTGTACAGTTTTTCATCTTTGTAAAGTCCCGCTGAGATTACTGTTAAGATACTTTCCTCGGAAGGGTTTTCCACTGAGTTGGCTTCGTGCCTGAATCGAGCTATGTAATCCTTTGTTGACTCATTTTTGCGTTGGAAAATCATTGCGAGGCGGCAAGGAGGCGCATGCTGCCTCTTTAATGCCCGATATTGGTTGACAAACTTTCTTTGGCACTCTTCCTAGCTATTAATGCTACGGGGTGGGAGGCTCCTGAACCACGCTCGACACGCTCCTCCTAATGTGGCCGGAAAGACACACCATTTCACCAGGGGATCAGTTGTCTAGAGGTCCACCTGGATATTGAACGCATCCAGGTGGTCGCTTGGGTCATTGTTCCCATTGTATAGTGGGATCACTGGCACTTTAAGCTTCTGTGGGAGAGGTCACATCTCGATCTCCACAGAAAATGGAGAGCTTTCCTCATGATGAGGCTGATGGCTTTAAGGTTGTGGACGCTATTCTAGCCATTCGAGCCTACGAAGGATTTCCTCCATTGTCTAGTTCTATGTCTCAGACTGAAGGGTGGAGCTTCCTGCTTGTTGCAAGCCCCCCAATTGCTGACTATCACGATCTTCGTGAGTTTTCCTCTAATCCTTTTCACGAAGCTGTTGGAGTTGTACCATGATTTCTTCTTGTCTCTGCGTGCTCTGAGCTTGAGCCTGTACCAGCACTTTTACAATCTCGATCAGCTCTCCTACCGTGTGCTCGAGCGCTGGCTGGGATTGAACGGGTATTTGAGCCTCTTGAGTTTCAGGGGTAGCAGTAGACTGTTGGTTAGCCCCCACAATAGGAGTGTCCGTCGGTTGGGGGGCTGGAGTGGCTAAGCTCCGAGTGGTTCTCCTTCTTGCCATTGTTAGACTGCAACGGGGACTTCAGAGAGCAGATGGATCCCCACAGATGGAGCCAAAAGATGTTGACGTCGAAATTTGGTTCGTATAGAGAGTCCCAGATTTCGATCAACGGGGGATGAGTTCTAGGATCCAAACTACTTTCGAAGCACGAAGAGGCAAAGGGAGAGGGAGAAGTGTGACATAGTGTTTTTAACGTGGTTCGACTAAATCTAGGTGACACCAGACTCTACGTCTACGGCAGAGTTTTTATTGATATTTGAAAAAAGATTTTGCATACAAGTTTCTGGCTTCCTCCTCTATTCTAACAATGCAATCCTATTTATAGAGGGAGGAAGGATTATATACATTAACTACAAGCTACAGTTGAGTTACATCAAGAAATAAATAGAAAAGACAGACAAACTCTTACAATTCTACAGCTGCAGGCTTCTGTCTGCAGGGTAGACCCCTCTTGTTGGCTGTGGACTGGTATTTGTACATGCTCTCTACTCGGTATCGACCTACTGTGCGAAGTGTTTATCATTCCAAGCTGGGGTTAGGGTGCTAAACGGGCTAGCCCGCGCGAAGCCTAACCCGCGCGGATGCAAGCCAGAGAAAAGGTGGCCCGCCCCATATGCAATGCGAAGCGGACTGGCCTGCGGGCTGGTCCGCATTCTTTTTTTAATTTTTAATTTTTTTTATTTTTTGCAAAACGGGCTAGGCCTGCATCAGACCCGCATATTAATCAGCTGCATAATACACTAGCAAAATCCATTTGTCAATGAAAACAACTTCTATCTGAATTGAACC
>JANHAO010016027.1:0-14559 GCA_026873985.1 Saraca asoca | reverse complement strand
GTCTTCTTTTGTTTTGTTATGTATATATTTATATTTATATTTGTATTTATACTTATATTTATATTGATATACTTGATTTTTAGGGAGTTATCTACTCACTGAGTTTCAATGAAACTCACTCCTTTCTTCTTTACATTTTTCAGACTCAGAAAAAATTCCTTCAGTTACTTGACACCTTCCTGGTTTCGGATTTGCTCACTAATCAAGTAGATCACATTCTGCAGAGATTAAAGGTATATAAATGGTGTAATATTGGTAGTTGGATTAGCAGTTGTACACATGTATTTTGTCTGGATGCCCAATAAGATGTAAATTGTATAGTCTGGGCCAATGTATATTAATATGATGTTATACAGGTTATGGTGGGCGTGTAGCCCTAGTGTTGTTGTATAGGTCATGTGGCCAAGTTTTCAAAAAATAGAGGAAATTCTATTAAATTTTTGGTAGAATTGTCATATGAATGATTAATCATGCATCTATAAATAAAATGGTGTATATGTAGCGTAATTTGCATTGTTAGGCTTGTAGGAGGTTTCCAATCGGTGACCTCTTACACCGGTCACATTCCATGGATTGGGGCATGACAATTTCATCTTGGTCTTACTTAGTATATTCAAAAGAGTTCCAATGAGACTGTCATAGATATTTTTCTTCACATGCATCACTTCAAGATTATGTTTCACAATCAATATTTGCCTATATGGAATCTTAAAGAATATGAACCTCTTTTTTGATAGAGTGTTGTCACTATCATATGTATAAGGTTTGCCAAAAATGACATCATAAGTTTATAAACCTGGTCCCTAGTTAATGGCATTGGAGCTTTTCCCTCTTCTGGTGACCCATTGAAAGCCTTTCTTTGCCTAAGATAATGGTAGGACTGGGGAAGAAATCTCCAGTGACCCATATATATTGATTTCTTTCCATGCTTAAGTTGACAAGAAAATGTACTGTTACCACAAATAAGGTATGCTTTATGTCCTTTAACACTGTATCCAAACAAGTTTCTGAAAGTTGAGAAGTCATTTATTATGCAAAAAAGTAAGGCATACAACTAAAAAGACTCTTGATAGCATACAACTAAAAAGACTCTTGATAATATGTTTCAAACAGGGACACACTTTCATCTCACATCATCCTCAAGTCTTCAATAAGCGGTGCCAAAAAGACATTTATATTATCTCTGGGTTGTTTGAGCCCTGAAATCATTAAAGACAACATTATATACTTGCCCTTCATACATAACTAAGAAGGTAGATTATAAATCACCAACAGAACAGGCCATGTGCTATATTTGCTGCTCAAGTCACCACAAGGGTTCATTCCATCTGTATAAAGTCCAAGCCTAAGGTTTCTTGCTTTACTATCAAATTCAGGGAACAATGAATCAAATATTTTTCATTCAGGAGAATTAGCTAGATGTCGAAACTTGTCATCTGAAATCATCCTGTCCACATGCCATGTTAAGTTCTTAGCATCTCTTGCATTAAACAACATGCATTTTTGGTATTATTGGAAGATACCATAACACCTTAGTTGGGGCCCCTTTATTTTTCACTATTTCATTCTTCTTTAATTTGTAATGCGATGCCCCACATGTTAGATACTCATGTAAACTTAGACTCCTTTCAGTACAATATACAATTATTAGGGCAAGCATGTATCTTCCTATACTCCATACCCATCGGGTACAATATATTCTTGGCCCTGTATGTACTATTCAAAAGTCATTACCTTCCAGAAGCATCTCTTTCAACACTTTAACTAAGGTCATGAAACTGTTGTCACTCTACCGATTCCCCACTTTTAATTGGAGCAATCTCAACAAAGCAAACAATCATGTAAATTTAGTACAACCTCGATACAAAGACTTGTTTACATCACTTAAAAAGCTTTCAAAGATATGCAATTGCTTAATAAAATTATCATCAACAGCATCTTGCACCATATCCTCCTATCAATCATGCAAACTCGCATCAATTTCATTATTCTGGTACCTTTCTTTATCTTGATAACTACTAGACATACCACATAATTCACTTTCACCATTCCATATCCATCATATATACCCTTTATCAATGCTATAAATAAATGATTTTTTACTTCCTTGGTTTTGTTCTCTTAACACAACATCTCACACAAAAACATCTCATCAGCTCATTACTATTTGTAATAGGTTCATGAACAACAAATCTAATAAACTCCTTAACCCCATTTGCATATTTTTCACTCAAACGATCAGCAGACATCCACTTATGATCCATGATTACCCAATCTAAATTTTAACAAAAACACAAGTCAACAAATTATTTTGGATATAGTCCAATTTGTTCTAAAGTATTATTGTAAATTTAATTAGGTCGATTCAAATCATCATTTGAACCGTAAAGTTATGATTCAAAAATGATACCTAATTTTCTACTTATATATTATTGTTCCAAAATTGAAAAAACAAATAGGACATGCAACTAAACATAATCAGTATTTTTTAAAATGAGTGGAGACTCTTGACATCGTTTTCAGGGAAAAACTGACGTCGTTGAGACTTTAGACATTAAACTATATTAAAAACGGATGTCTTTTAAGTAACTAGAATTTTTTAAAATATAGGAAATGTGTCTCATTTGTTTTGAATTTATTTTTATCTATTTTATTTTCTTAGATAATATATATTACAATTTTCACAAATAAATTGTTCAGAGGCTAATTATTTTTATTCATTAAATTAATACTTAAATTCTTGAATTATTTTGTCTAATTTAATAATATTTAATTCCTAAAATATTTTGTAGTCTTTGTGAAAAGGAATTATTTTATTTGCAATAGAAAATATTAATAGTTAGAGAATAAATTTTGTTTATAAGTAAAAATAGCTAGAATAATAAGAATTAAAAAAAAAAGAAATCTCTTATATATTAATCTATAATATATAAATCTATTTAGAAAAATAGATATCTCTTATAGAAGTTGGTTTTGATCAAAAACTGAAATCATTGAGACTTTCAACATTAAATTTTATTAAAACATTGATTTCTTTTATCTAACTACTTTTTTTAAAAAAAAAATTGGCATCTATGCTGGTTATCATCTTGAAATCGATGTGTAAATCATTAACAATGTCGATTTTTTTATCAAAAAATTGATATATTTTCTCTTCACATGTGTTTTTTTTTAAGGACTAATTAATTACAACTTTACAATACAAAAAAACACTTGGTAATTCATTATAACTTTACAATATAGCAAAATAGATATACATTATAATTCATTACAACTATAAAACTGTCAATATTACAACTTTTCTATTTGTCTTTATCAGAACAAGATAGGATAAACTCAGCCCATTGATGTTGAGTTTGGTTAATTTAAGCTTGAGTGTGAAGACTATTATCTCCAAAGTACTACAAAACAAATATACATATATAAGAAATTGCATATCCATATATCAAATATCTAAATCAAACTATTATGCCTTTTGTGGATTATAGTGACCTTCCTTTATTTGAACGATTATTTCACCTATATACCTTAATATAAAGTATCCGCACTCAACATTTCCTATTTGACAAGGATGCTACAACAAATCAAATATAAATAAACATTTCTATTATATATGAGATTACTTAGGATATTTATAAAAGGTATTCAATATGATAAAAAAAATTTACTTTTAAGATGACGCATTCTGGGTTAGACTTTTTCTTACCACGCATGTAAAATTAAGCCTTAACACATTTGTTGAATTAGATTCATGCAACAAACCAGTATAATAATAAATGAAATCATATATAATATAAATCCTAAAACCAAATTTTAACTAATAAAACAATTCATGAGTCAACTAAGATTTTGATATTCTTGCAAACCAGATGCCCTAGGGGATCAAGCCAGTAAACAACATTTTACTCAGGATATATCAAGCAAAGTATCCAATGGTTCCTATAATAACAAATATCAAATAAGTAATAACAAGCTGATGCCTGTAACAACAAAGTATCAAATATCACATTAGATACTTATGACTTGATAAATGGTGCAAAAACACAATGCCTCCTTTTTTGAAGGACATCTAAGATGTATTTTGTCTTTCCCTAATTGGTAGAGCCTATTGGTGCAAGTTAATGTGGACATAGAAATTCGACATCAAATCCCTCGGTCACACATTCATAATGCAGAAGCCTTTGCAAGGAAATAAAGAAAATGATTAACAAAATACCTTAAACTATATAATATAAATAAGATTATGAATTGAAAGGTAAAAATAAACTCACAATTCAAAAACTTGAACGTAAGATATATTTATCTTTGCCATGTCTTAGAATTAGATAATGTCATCTTTGGTCAAAAAAATGTTACAACCATTACCCATGACATTAGCATTATATTAATATAGAAGAATGCATTATTCTTCATCTTCACAGCCATAGAATGCATTATTCTAAGCATTATCAGTTGCTTGAGTCAGTTCATTGGTCTATTTAGCCTCCTTTGTAGCCTAATTGACATGCATCAAATTATGAAATTTAGATATTAGAAATATAGTAACATTAGGTCTTTCAAACACAATTACTTATTAGATAGAAAATGATACCTTTATAGCCAAAGTAATAAGATTTTTTATCCATGTGATGAATATCCCAATCACTTGGCTCACTATCCCTAATTCATCAATTGACATTGGTAGTTTTGCACTTTGGTCTAGTGGGATGTCAATAATGACCTTTGATTACTCACTTGACACAGCTATGAAAAACCCTTCCATTTGTCACTATACATCCCCTGGATGCTAGAGCTAAAAGGCATTTAGCTCCTTCCTGTACAGATAAAAAAATCAAATCAAAAAAGTTAATTACAATGTTATTTTTCATAGAAAGTATTAGAAACTACTTACATATAAGGAAAGTTTAAGCTTTAGTGATAGTCATTTAGCTCTAGTATCTTTACAAATGGGTTGAGGTCTCCTAGGTAGCTACTAGAAGGGGGAATAGGGTGGATCACTACCCTCAGGTTTGAGAGTGACTACATGCCCATTTTCTTAATATAGGTAAGCATCTTTCAAATTTCTTCCCGTTCGGCTCGGTTCTCCTCTCTCAATTGAGCAGTAACCTCCTCTACCACCTTTTATGTCACTCAAGTATTAATCTCTATAGTAAGATTCTCCATAGAAACTGACACTCAAAGACACTCTGATAATCCCTCAAAATAGGCCTGAAACCTATTCCTCCCTTAACCCCCCTAATACAACCAAGGTGGTCTTCAATTCCCAATACAATAGTTAATATGTCTATCCTTTTAGATGGAATAAAATCTCCTTGGGATGATTGTTGTGTGAGAGAGTCCTATGGCATATATGCAATTAAGAATATTTATTACAACTTAACACTTATAATTACTTAACAATATTTATTAAAATTAAAATTACAAATTACTTACAATTTTCTTGGCAACTATTTAGCTTTTTTTAGTCATGTATTCACCTTTAATGTTGATCTAAGCTCTCTTCTATATTTCATGCTAAGATATTGAAATAACTTATGGGTTAGGCTTATTAGAAGCTTGTTATTCTACAAGCTTTTCCTTCAATAAAGCTGGCTTAAGCTTCACATATCCGCCATAAGATGCCCTATGTTTATATTTGTTTTCGGCTTGTCTCTCCTTGTTGGCTTTACTTGTAACCTATTGACAAAAAAATATAATTGATAAGATGGTCAAATTATTCATAATATGTAATTGAAAAAAAAAAATATAAGGTAAGGTGGCTAAATTTACCTGAAAAACCTCAGATTGATGCTTCTTCATAAATTCATCTCATACGAGATCAAGGAAGTTGTATTTCTTAAGAGGTTTTCATCATCTTCCCTCTTAATGGTGATGTAATCCTTTCTCAACCAATTCTGGAAGCCTTTCCACCGCTCCCCCACAAGCTTTAAGACCTTTTTTTTCCTCCCTGCATTAACATCAAAGATGGTCTATAAGACAACACACACATAGATTATAATTATATATACAATTATTCTAAGAAGATAGTTATATATATCTTAAACATAAATTGGAGATAAATAATATATACCTATTATGGGTAAAATTCGATATCCCACGATGGGCTGGCGAAGGTCTGAAAGAAGTGGTGTATAAGCTCAGCTCTCTAAGATACGAGGTCGCCACACAAGAGTGCCAGCTCACTGTGAAGCAAACAACTCGCTGACAATGAACCCCAGCTCGTGCAGTCTAGTAGCTCATCCCACAAAAATCACGAGCCAATATCGCTACGTACTCCCAGGTCAGGAGCTCGCCCAGTGAAGTAAAGTACCTCACTCCTCAAGAAGCTTGCAGAAGCCGAGCACAAAGCTATCATCCACTGAATAATTTGCACCGTTACTCTATAAAATACAGCCTGAGGGTCCCACCCATAGAAAGCATTTTACAGAAGTGTTCTAGCAATCTACAAAAGGCCAGTTGTTGTACTTTATATTGTCTTGTACATTTATATTTGATATAACAAAAACACAACATGTAAAATTACACTTGTAACCTTTCCCTCTCTATAAATAGGAGAAAGAAGCCCTCTGTAAAAAAGGTAAAAAATAGAGACACCAAAAGTCTATAGAAATTCTATCAGAAATAAATAAAATGATATCGTGGAGGTAGGGGCCGGTGTCGCCTGATTTTAGCCGAATGACATTAAACCTCTGTGTTCTCTGTCATTCTCCTTCCTCCTCTAATTGTCTCGTATCTTCATACTGTCTTAACGACTGGATAACAACTTGGGTCCCGAAAGAACCCCCTTCTGATTGGCTGGATTCTTCAAAATTAAAATCCACCATTAACATTTTGGCATGCCCAATGGGACCCATCTATTCTCTGATTGTTTTCTTGATTGATTTCTCCTTCACCTGTCATGGCTAGGGAAAAGGCTGTCAAAAGGTCGAACACAGTTACTAATTAGCTTGAAGGTCATACAGCAAGTTCTTCTACTACTCAAGCCACCAATAGGTTGCCCTCATCGGCTCATCGCCAACCTGCCACTACTATCTTTAAGGCTAGCAAAGTGTGAACCTGGTTCCAATGCCAAGACAGGTTAGAAAATATGATGGGAGAGTTTACTAGAGTAGTTACCACATTGGTGCAAGCGCAAGCTTAAGGTTGACAAAAGCAAAATGACATCGTTATACCTGAGAGTCACCTTCGACAGAAGTGAACCAAATGCCTAAGCAGAGTCAATTAGTCTCCAGGTCATAGCTCACAATGATAGACTCCAGGTCACTATTCTCAAGACCAGGAGGGTCAAAAGGATCAGCAATCTTCAAGCCAGCGATTTGGGACATGGGACCCACTATTAAAAGAATTGTCTCAAAAAATGAACTAGTTGGAGAAACATTTTCAAGCTTAAAATGATCGAGCTTGTTGTGAGGACAAGTCACCATTCTCCAAAGAGATTGAAGCACAACCCCTTCCACCCAAGCTCAAAGTTCACTCAATTTTGCTATATAATGGGGACAATGATCCATATGACCATCTAGATGCATTCAATGTTCAAATGGACCTTCAAACCCTCGACCCTTTCACAAAATTTTATGTTTTCCTGGCCACGTTGGGGGGATTGCCTATGACATGGTTGAGAAGTCTCCTAGCTAGTAGCATTTCCAACTGGGAAGAGTGTCAAAGAAAATTCGTTAACCAATATCGAGCACTAAAAGGTAGCTTGCACCACTCTGTCATCTCATTATGATTTTTCAACGCAAAGATGAGTCGCTAAAGGACTACATCACACGGTTTGAACATGAGGTCAGCAGTGTGGATAATCCCTCACATGAGTGTGTTCTAACTACCATCTCTAGAAGACTTCACAAAGATGGGAAGCTTTATAAGAGCATCTACAATTCTTCCATTAGTGATCTAGGAGAATTCTATGAGCTGCCAAGTAAGTCAGGTGGGAGGAGACTTTCAGCTCTAGGAATCCCAAAACCAATAGTCTGAGTCAGAGTAAGAAGAAAAATAGTCATGAGGACATGAAGAACAGCTCTGATCTTCAGCTTGCAAAGAGGCTTAAGGATGAACGATCTCAGCGTTCAAGCCGTCACGAGCACTATAGCATTTTGTCAAATGGTCCTAATAGGATTTAAGCCACCGAAAGAAGCAAGGAAGACTTTGGGACTCCTGCTCCTTTAAAAACTCCTCGTGTAGGCAGAAACATAAATAAGTTCTACACTTATCACAATGAAGCAAGGCATAACACTTCGGATTCCTGAGCTCTCAGAGACGCTATTAAAGATCTGATTAAAAAAGGGCACTTAAGGGAGTATGTGTTGCAACCTGTAGTACCACAATCTTCTCAGCCTCAACGGAGTTTCGAACGTGAGCAGCCAACTATAGTGAGGACTATATATTGATTTTGTAATGTTCTGAGAAAGCAGCCTAAACTCTGTATACAAGTTTCTATGAATTTTTTGAAAATGTTTGTACTGGTAACGAGCTCTCAGGAACCAAGTTCGCACATTTATGCATCCTTTGAAAAATGAATTTTTCAACTTATCATCAAGGCGTCACACTAATATGACCTACTTTCTAACATTGCATCAATGTGACCTGTTCTTACCATGCATGTGAGAAACTTTCTTAGCCATCGCATGCATGCAATCTTTAGCTCGTGCATATAAGCCACTTTTTTAGCCACCATATGCACATAACATTTTTACCATGCATGCAAGCAACTTTCTTAGCCACCATATACGTGCAATCTTTAGCTCATGCATATGAGCCACTTTCTTAGCCACCATATGCACGTAACATTCTTATCGTGTATGCAAGCAACTTTCTTAGCCACCACATGCAGGCAATCTTTAGCTCATGCATATGAGCCACTTTCTTAGCTACCATGTGCACGTAGTGTCCCCATTATGCAAACTACCAACTTTTTTAGGTAACATTTGCACGTGACCTAATGCTCACAACTCTCGTGTGGCCTAATGCTAGCAGCTCTCCATCGACCTAATGCTCGTAGCTCTCATGTGACCTAATGCTTATAACTCGCATACAACCAAGTGGCAGCGGCCCTTATGCGATCAAGCCAAACACTTTTCATTTGAAGCACTCAGATGTCCAGGCTTATTGCTAACTAAAACTATAACTGATTGGTTATCTATATCTTTTTCAACTATGAGTTAAATGAAAGATTTACATTATTATTCATAATATACAGAATGCACAGTACATCGCTCAAGAATTTCAGAGGAAGCTTAATTAATTAAGACCTTATTCAACGAGACAAATTTACATTAGAAGATCCAAAGTACAAGATCGAAAGTAAGAAGCCTATAGCTATTGCCTTCATGAAAAAGCAGAAAACCAGCTACCGGGAAACAAACTCCCACCAACAGGAAGACCAGCAAGCCCGATTACTCCTGTTTATATCCCTCCTCAGCCAACAACTCTTTTAGACCCAAAGTAATTCAAAAAGTGCTAAGAGTTTGGCTGGCAAGGCTGAAGCTCATGGCAGAATCGTAAGGAAATAATCCAATATCTACATAAGACTCCCCCAAGGCCAACATAAAGAGCTATCCATAAAAGCCACATGCAATAGACTATTCATGCCTCTTAATCTTCTACTGTAGGCCATACACGCCTCAAAAGAAAGCTTCACTGGAAGCCAAGTTATCAGAAATATAGGGGGCTTAACTTTGGCACCCATTGGAACACTCCACGAAGGAGCTTGAAGGACTTCACAAGCATTATATAGACCAGTTGAGTTCATCGAAAGGCCCAAGGAGCAATTGGCTGCTCCATATCGGATAGTTTGAGAGAAAAGGGATTGCCATGCCAACAGCTGAAAGTCATGCTCAGAAAGAAGTATGGCTCAATCCAGGTGAATGAAAGATTTGAATTTGAAATGACAACTTGACGAAAGCTATAAGCATAATTTTTAACTACACAGTAAGTTACAACTCCCAGTTTGCAAAGTAAACTGAGAGTTAGGGGGCTAATGTTATGGATAAAATTCGGTATCCATTATGGGCTGACAAAGGCTTGAAAGAAGTAGTGTATAAGCATAGATCGCTAAGATGCAAGGTCACCACACAATAGTGCCAGCTCGTTGACAATAAACCCCAGCTCATGCAGTCCAACAACTCATCCCACACGAAGCACGAGTCAATATCACTACGTACTACGAGGTCAGGACCTCACCCAGTGAAGTAAAGCACATCACTCCTCAAGAAGCTCGCAAAGGCCGAGTGCAAAGCTATCATCCACTCAGCAATTTGCACTGCCATTCTACAAAATACAACCCGAAGGTCCCACCTGTAAAAAGCATTTTACAGAAGTCTTCCAGCAGTCTGCAAAAGCCCAGTTGTTGTACTTTAGATTATCTTGTACATTTATATTTGATGTAACAAAAACACAACATGTAAAATTACACTTGTAACCTTCCCTTCTCTATAAATAGGAGAAAGAAGCCCTCTGTAAAAAAAAAGGCAAAAAATAGAGACACCAAAACTCTATAGAAATTCTATCAGAAACAAATAAAATGATATTGTGGATGTAGAGGCCAGTGCCACCCGATTTTAGCTGAACCACATTAAACCTTTGTGTTCTCTGCCATTCTTCTTCCTCCTTTAGGCGTCCCGCATCTTTATATTGTCTTAATGATCGGATAATAGCTTGGGTCCCGAAAGAACCCCCTTCTGATTAGTTAGATTCATCAGAACTAAAATCCACCATCATCAATACCAAAACATACTGCTAAATGTTTTCCTTGATGTCTTTTGGTACTTGTTTCTAGTGCTCAATATTGATTGGCACTCTTATACGTGCCAACATTCCAATATAACTCTTACATTTTGAACCTGCTGGCTTAATAGCCTGATCCTTAGCATTAAAGTTAACTTTCATCTTCTCTCCTCTGCTACGAATAATTCATTTCCTTCATAAGGGTATTATCCCCTGTACCCTTCTCAATATGTTGAGAAGGATCTGTATAACTGTTTAAAAGGAAAAAAGAAAAAGAAGTTAATCAACAAACATATGTTTCTAAAATTAAACATACCATCATATATCATTAAATATATATATATATATAAAAGACCACCAGAAATTAAATTAGTTTTGTTTACAAATGGTGAAGAAAAGATAATTATTTTTGAACCATATTACTCATTTTTAACTATATTCATACAAAACTATATTACGGACTGCATTTGATGGTTTTCAATGGGAAATGGTTACATTCAAAGTTTCGATTTTACTAAGTAGATTACAATGAAAATCTTAAACATATTCATAACTACTCTAGCAAGTGATACAAAACAGGACATGCATGATCAAACATTTTATGCCCAGAAAGACAGCCAACAAATGAACTCTAACCAAAAACATTATCAATAATCAAACTAAGAAACAAAATACCAAAAAAAAGCTAAAACCCTAAAAATACAAACCATTAATAGAGAACAAAGAAAAAAAAGTAAAAAAAAAAACATTGACATAATTTGGAAAGGATGAAACAAATACATTGTAAGAAGAACAAAGTTCCATATTTCAATGGGAGATGGACTTGAAATTCAATAATTAAATATAGCAAAGATAATTGAAAATAGGGATGAAGAAAGTAGCAAGGGTCTAAGAATGATATTGGGTAAATACTTTAGACAAGAAAAAGAAAATGAGAGTAGGGAAATAACTTACTTGTCATGTAAGAAGTCTAGATTTTAGAAGTAGATTATTAAGATAAAACCAACATCTATTCTCATCCATATACCTTAGTTTGAATAAAAAATTGATGATGAAACCTATGATGTCGATTTTTTGTTCAAACCAACGGATTAAGTTTCATCATGTTTATAAAAACACAATTGCTGTTGTATCTATTTTTGCCACGTTGAATTTTTTATTGTTTTTTTTATTTTGTGTATATGTCGATTCTATATTATAATCAACATCATTGAACACTTTAGATGTCATTGTTCTATACAATAAATAGACATCATAATATTTTTTAGATAATAATATTATTATATTTTCACACATAATTTGCCCATGGCTAACTATTTTTTGAAAAAAATTGTCAGTTAAATAATATTTAAATAATTTAATTATTTTATCCATTTAATAATATTTCAATAATTGAATTATTTTACATATTAGATAATATTTAATTTTACAAAAAAATTTATAAATTATGTTAAATACATCGGTTTGTGTTAAAACTGATGCCGTTTTATTAATTTTTTTAATTCTCTAGATTACATTTTTATAGAAAAACCAGAAAGAAAATTGGGACAAAAACATTATTATTGAATCAAGCTTTTCTGTTGCTTGTAACAAACCAACATTAGCTTGTTCAAGCTTCTAAAGTCTACAAGACTATATAGACACATCAAGTGCACCCATCATCCTTTTCTTCAAATAATCTAGGGATATGCCCTATTTAAAGTGAAAAAAGAAATAGAAGTTAATAATTTATACACAAACTAATAAAAAATGAGAAACAAAAAGGAAAAAATAAACTATAAACCTTCGAAACAAGCTTGAGCAAAATGAGTAAACTTTTATCGGCATACCACTTACTTATGAAGAGGAGTTTGATAAGTGGAGCATAAGAATTCTATTCCACAAATTATACAATTACTCCAAATAGGTTTAAGAGTGACTGTTTAAGTTGTGGAATGGAATTTCTGTGCTTTACTTTCAAACTACTATTCCCAAAAGTAAGTTTCGTTATGCTAGGAAATGAAAGGGGATCCATTGGCTTTTTAAAATGTCAAAAGACTTTAGACAATGTTTATTTATGTTGAAAATAACGTGTAATATCATATATCTCTATCATTTTCTAATTAAAAATTGATGTCTAATTTAAGTCACTTTGTATAGCATAATGTAAACACATCAAATTTATTTTGAATTATTTTGACTATTCACATTGTCTTAGTAAAATGGAAGAATTTAATGATCACTAAAGAATTTTATGATTCCTTAGTCTTCGAAAATGGAAAAAAAATAATCAAATAAGTCATCCATTGTATTATAATAAATTTTTTTGAAATATAATCAAATAAAATTTAATTGATAAATTAATAAAAAATTTGATATCATTTTTGAATTTCATAGCAGTGATGTCGATTTTTGTTAACATGAAATTGAGACTAGACGTAGGTTGTTTAATAGGAATCAGCGCTATAATTTTTCTCATATTTTCAAAAATACCACCCTTGCTTCATCTATTATTTCGGCATTGAATTTTTTTATTTTGTTTCTTTTTATTTTTTCTATACATCGATTCTATATGAAACTAACACCATAACTTTTTTTGGATAATAATATTATTACATGTTCAGACATAATTTGCCCAAGGCTAACTATTTTATGAAAAATTTTATCAATTAAATAATATTTCAACAATTAAATTATTTTACACATTAGATAACATTTAATTTTTGTGAAAATTTCTATGAATTAGGTTAAAAACATTGGTTTTTGTTAAAAAACTGACATTCTCTCTATTAGTTTTTAAAAAAAATTGTACATAGGTGCTCCAAATTACATTTTTATAGAAAAATCAAAAAGAAAGTTGGGACAAAAATATTATTGTTGAATCAAGCTTCTGAGTTGCTTACAACAAACCAATATTAATTGTTGAAGCTTATAGGCTTGCTTGTAATAACAAAACACAATACATACATCAAAGGCAATCAAGTTTCTGAGTTGCTTGCAATAAATTAACATTAAATTATTCAAGCTTTTGGTATTCCTTATAATAACAAAACACATGACATACATCAGAGACAGTCTATAAGACAACACAGACATATCAAGTGCACTCATCATCCTCTTATTTAAAAGATCAATGTATATGCCCTATTTAAAGGGAAAAAGGAAATATAAGTTAATAATTTATGCATAAACTAGCAAAAAAAAAGGAAACAAAAAGGGAAAAATAAGCTATAAATCTTCAAAGCAAGGTTGAGCAGAATAAGTATGCACCTAACGACATATTGCTTACTTAGGAAAAGAAGTTTGAAAAATGGGCATAAGAATTCCATTCCACAACTTAAACAATTGCTCCAAATAGGTTTAAAAGTGATTGTTTAAGTTGTGGAATGGAATTGCTCTGCTCCACTTTCAAACTACCTTTCCCAAAAGTAAGCTAAAATATGCTAGGTAATGAGAGGGGACATATTAGCCTTTTCTCATATCAAGAAACTTTAGATGTTGTTTGTTTATTTTGGAACTGACATATAATATCATATATTTACATTAGTTCCTACTTAAAAATCAATGTTTAATATGTGACCTTTCATCAAAATGTGTCGGATTTTTTTTTAATTTATTTTGATTATTTCCATTGTCTTGATAAAATGGAAGAAATTAATGATCATTAGAAAATTTTACAATTCCATAGTATTGGAAAATGAAAAATTAATTGTAATATTATCATATCAGTAAATTAGTTAAACACAAACAATTTGCATTAATTCAACTAATAAATTAATAAAAAATTTATTTGATTATATATTATAAAAAGTTTTTTGAAGTATAATCAAATAAGAATTTAATATATAAATTAAT
>JANHAO010016026.1:0-14558 GCA_026873985.1 Saraca asoca | reverse complement strand
CAAATTCAAAGCAAAATACACTAAGAAATCATAAAACACTTATCAAAATAGACCAAAGACTATCCTATTTTTATGCTCTTTTTCCTATTCATTAACTTTTCAAACAGGGCATTCAAAAGAAGTTAGATTAACCTATGTTTTACAATAATATCTAAAATGTAGGTTAACCTAACTAAATCCTGTAGCCCTTCTATTTATAGGTTTTTCAAAACCAAGGGCAGCAAAATTGTTTACATGTTAATGGTAGACAATGGTGATTTCTATCAGATTATTATTCATCTTACTTGTCCTGAGTAGGATTCCCAATATCTTAAGACTTTGAACAAAAAAGCAATCTATAGAATAATAAGTTTGGGGCTTAGTGAATAAAACGTACTAAACGTATAAACTCATCAACCAACAAAAGATACATGTATATATACAAGCAACCATACCTCAACTAGATAGCCATTTCTCATGAAATTTTCATAAGCAAATAAGGAATAATAGGAATCCATCCATGAGGGTGATCATATCACAATCTTTCTAGTATATCAAGTCAGACTCTCATAGCCACATTCCACCATTTACAGTTCATCATATATTTCAATCTCATAACATCATATCTCAATATTTCGTATGGCCAATTTGAACAAGTCAAACATTACACATGAATAAATCATAAATCTCCATGTTACTTTGGTTCAACCTTATCCTATACAAACTAACCTTATCCCACTTATTATTTTAGAATGTGCAGATCCAGGATTTAGTTCATTATTCTCCATCATAACCCATTAATCACATTTCAAGCCTCATAAGGGCTTTCAAGCAGTCAAGGATATCTATCCCATAATAGATATATCATCAAGATCACATTAACACATTTCATCATCATTCATGACATCATGTGACATTTTGGATCTCATAAAAAGTAATAAACATTAAGTAATATGCTTCTTATAACAATTATATCACATCATTGTTATTCAACTACAATTCTTATCACAAGAGTTACATTTTATTTGCCAATGCAGCTTCCATTCTTTGTTTCATCATATGACTATTTTATTGAATTTCATATTAATAATACATATAAAACCAATTATTAAATTCAATAATATTATATTGTAATTATCTATTAAAAATTTCCTAATCTTTACACTTGATTTAGTAGGGATTATATAAAATTAAACCAAGGGAATAGGAAATAATTTTGGAAAGAAGAAAAGTTGAATTGAAAAAAAAATTCTAAAGATACGATCAGAATCGTGAGCTAGATCATTGAAGCAATTCATGTAGAATTGCGATTAGAATCAAGGAGTTCAAGTGTGAAGGATTGATTCGACTCGAAGAAAATTAGTTAAAAGTACGAGTCTACTCACCAAAATGTATAATCATTCAGGAAGTCCATTTGCAAATGCAATTAGGATTGCAACCGAGATAAGAAAATAAAGTAAAGAAGATTGATTTGACTCGTACAAATTTAGTTTAAAATTTGATTTGAATCATTAGAGTAAAAATACTATATTTCTGCAAGCATGATCACGAGTATAGTTTAAAAGCTATGATTCAAATTACATGAGCAGAAATTGCAAGCAATAGTAGAAAAATAGAGGAAGATAACTTCCAATTCAAGCACACATTATAGGATCTCATCATAACATGTTTTGATAGCTTAAACATGCACTAAACCTAACTATTTCAATCACAAGCTAATCATTTTATTAGTCAATCCATTCAATCACAAAACCCATTTCCATCAACTATCATCAAATACTCAATAGATTACAAACAAAAAACATATATTAATTTACAAAAATGGTAAGAGTTGCTCACAGGTAGGCTAAATACACCATATCACTTTTGATCTCACTAAAAATCCTTAATACTCTTCATAAATAAAAGAAAGCACATGTTAGCTCATTAGCTATTTCAATGTTTTTCTTTCAGTAAATAGTTAGATATCATTGGCTTATGGTTTCCTTATGTGAAAACAAATCAAAGATACAAGATTTGAGTTCTTAAACTTCAAGAAATTCTCATGGGTTTCTGAAGTGAACAATATTATGAATAGTAACTATCAACTTAAAAAATTCATAACTTGAGTTTCATCTAATGAATTAGCATGGTTTTGATATCAAAACAAAGAGGAAGAAGAGAGGATGTAGCAGTAAAAATTTGACAAAATAATAAGAAGAGTTAGTGAGCTTGCTTGATGAGAGAGAGTGAGTGAGGGTAGAGAGAGGAAATGTCTTGGAGAAGAAAAAGCTTGCATGACTTGTATAATTTGAAGCCAAAAAGAAGAAGAAGAAGAGGAGCTAGCTAAGTGAGGGGTGAAATAGGAGACATAGGTTAACTTCCTAATAACTACAAGTTAACCATATTTCCTTTTTAGTAATTTTCCTTTTTTTTTTCATTTTGAACTTAAATTTAATGTACTTATTAGTCACCAATGACTATGAAATTTTAATACAAATTAGGTAAATTAAATACCTTCATAATGGTTCTAATCTCATGCCCATCAGATATTCGTAGCCCTAGTTTCAATACTTTCAAAGTTTCATGGAAAATAAATCTCAAAAATATGAATTTGGTCCTTTGAACATTCATGATGATAATTTGATCTCTAAGATATTTTTTTAAAAATTTTATATAGTCTATTTCTATTATATCTAGGCTTCCCATGGCTTCAGATCTATAATTTCAAATTCTTCAAAATTTTTATTTTCCTTATTTTGTTACCAAAATTGATTTTAAAAAATTTAGGGTGTTAGAATTCTCCCCCTTAAAAGAATTCGTCCTCAAATTCCTAATAATGTTGATAAGTAAAGTAGAACTAACTAATTATTCTTATATTCATCCTTTACCAAATAATCATGGATATTGTCTTTATATGTTAGCTTCTGATTCCCCCATGGCTTCTCATTCATCATGTCGCCCCCATAACACCTTAATCATGGAATTTCTTTTGATCTTAATTTTTGAATTTGTCAGTCAAGGATAGCTGTTGGTTATTCCATGTATGTCAGTTATGTATCTAACTGAATTGGTCCTTCCTTAATAACATGAGAATCATTTGGAACATACTTTTTTAATATGGAGACATGAAACACTGGGTGGATTCCCTACATCTCATTTGGCAACTCTAATTGATATGCTACCTCTCCCACATGTTTGATAATTCTGAATGGTCCTACATACCGTAGTGCTAACTTCCCCTTTTTGTCAAATCGCATAATTCCTTTCATAGGGGATACTTTGAGAAACACTCGATCATCAATCTTGAATTCAGGGTCTCTCATTCTATCATTCATGTATGACTTTTGTCTATCTTGAACTATTTTCATTCGATCATGGATAAATTATATCTTTTCAATAGCATCTGTTACAAGATTTGGCCTAATAACTTTGCCTCTTTAGGCTCAAACCATCCTATTGGTATTCTACATCTCCTTCCATATAACACCTCAAATGGTGCCATTTGGATACTCGATTGGTAACTGTTATTATAAGCAAATTCGATAAATGGTAAGTACTTTTCCTAATTTCTCTCAAACTCCATTACGCATGCCCAAAGCATATCTTCTAGAATCTGGATTGTTCACTTCGATTGACCATTATTTTATGGTTGAAAAGCAGTACTAAAAAGTAGTTGAATACCTAACACTTGCTAAAATGATTGTTAGAAGTGAGAAGTAAACTAGGCACCATGATCCAAAATAATAGTCAATGACACACCATGCAAAGGAATTATTTAATCGAGGTATACTTATGCATATTAGGTAGTTGAATAAGTCATCTTAACGAGTAAGAAATGAGTTGAATTAGTCAAACGATCAATAATGACTCAAATCAAATCATAACCCTTTGACAATTTTGGCAATCTAACTAAGAAATCCATTGTAATACTTTCCCATTTCCACTCCAGAATCTTAATGGATTAGTGCAGTCCTGTTGATTGCTGATGCTCTACCTTCACTTGTTAACACATCAGACACTTGTTACATATTCTAGCACATCACGTTTCATGCCTTCCCACTAGAACATGTCTTTCAAATCATGATATATTTTAGTCACACTACGGTGCATTGTGTATGATGAGTTATAAGCCTAATATAGGAAGTCTCTACGAATACTTGAAGGAACCCACAATCGTCCTTTTTTCTTTAGCACTCCTACCTCGTCAATTGCAATATGTGAGTTTTGTTTCCCCTTTTGTTTAAGCATCACATATTATAGATCTTGCTTTTGAGCTTCTTTAATTTAATCTACCATCACTAACTGTACTGTCGTATGTGCTAGAATCAAAATCTGATCCAAAACTTCTAATCGCACACCAAGCTTTTCAAGTTCCAAGTAGAAGTACATTAATTTTTCCTCTTTAGAAAGGAGACGAGCTAAACTGCTTGCTGACTTGTGACTTAATGTATCTACCATCATATTTGCCTTACCAAGATGATACAATATCGAACAATTATAATCTTTGACTAACTCCATCCATCTTCATTGTCAAAGGTTAAGATTTTTTTTTCTCGAAAATGTATTTTAAGTTTTTGTGATTCATATAAAATCTCACATGTTTCTCCATACAAGTAGTGCCTCCATATTTTTAAAGTGAAAATGATCACCGTCATTTCTAAATCATGAATAGGGTAGTTTTGCTCATATTTCTTTAATTATTACAATGTGTAGGTGATTACTTTTCCATTCTACATTAGCACACACCCTAATCCAATTTGGGAAGCATCACAATACACAATGTAACTGCTTGATCTAGATGGAAATGCTAATACCAAAATTGTTGTTAAATATTGCTTTAATCTTTGGAAACTATCTTCACAAGTAAGGTTGCATTCAAACTATTATGGGTCTAAGCCATTTCTCTACAGCTTCTATTTTTTGAGGGTCAACTCATACTCCCTCTTGTGATAACACATGCCCAAGAAAATTAACACTAGTTGCCCAGAATTCACATTTGGAGAATTTCGCATAAAGCTGATGCTCACGTAGAATTTGTGACACTGTAGATGTTGATTATGCTCCTTCTTACTTTTGGAGTAGAGCATGATATCATCAATAAACACAATTACAAACTTATCCAAGAATAGTTTGAAAACCTAGCTTATTAAATCCATAAATGCAGTTGGTGCATTTGTCAGTCCAAATGACATTATTAGAAATTCATAATGCCCTGTATCGTGTATGAAAGGTAGTTTTAGGTATATCTTCTTTATGAATCTTTAATTGATAATATCTTGATCTCAAATTAACTTCAAAGAAATATTTTACTCCTTGTCGCTGATGAAACAAATCATCAATACAAGGGAGGGGATACGTATTCTTGATGGTCACCTTGTTCAAATGGTGATAATCAATGCATAACCTTAGTGAACCATTCTTCTTTTTAACAAACAATACAGGTGCTCCCCAAGGTGAAACACTTGGATGAATCAAATCTTTATGAATTAATTCTTCTAGCTAAATTTTTAATTCACTTAATTCCATTGGTGCCATTTGATAAGGAGGAATGGAGATAGGCTCAGTGCTAAGTATTAGATCAATAGTGAATTCAATTTCTTGATCTAAGGTTAATCTTAGTAACTCGTTAGGAAACACATCAAGGAACTCTTGTATTATTAGAGCTTCAATCAGATTTGGAGTGAGCAATCTGATTTAAGTCTTGTACCATAATAAAAGAATGAGTAGCACCCATAATACATGAGACTACTGCATTTGATGCTTGGGATTCCTGTTTGGTGAGATTTTAGACTCATGCCGTGGCTTCATTGGGGTTTCTTCTATGATTACCTCACCCATTATTTCATCCAAGTGCTGTTGGTGCTTTTGCTGAGGTTGCAGATAGTGTTGCTAATAGATTCTAAGGTCTCTCTTGATAATTTGTACCGTACCCCAAGGCACTCACATTCATAGGACATTTTCTTACCCTATGTCTAGGTTAACTGCATTGAAAATGCCTAGTCAAATCCTTCATACAGGGTCCATAATGACTTGTATTACAAATTTTACATTGCGACAGGTTAACATTAAAATTTCCTTGGCTTTGGGGTATACTCCTTCCATGGAATGGGACAAAAGTAGTCAAAATAGATTAACCTCTTGTGTTCCTTGTTACAATTGAATTTTGTGACCAAGATGATCTAGAAACATTTCCTCTCCACCCTGTTGGTGGTGGTCCACGAATAATCTCAACCTTCCCTAAGAACCTAGGAACCTTTTTGAACTACCTTATGTACTTTTCAAACAAGGCATTCAAAAGAAGTGAGATTAACTTATGTGTTACCATAACATCAAAAGCATAGATTAACCAAACTAAACCTTGTAGCCCTTCTATTTATAGGTTTTTCAAAACTAAGGGTAACAAAATTGTTTACATATTGATGGTGGACCTTTTTAGGGGTCAAACCATCTGAGGGCCATCATCAAAAGTAATTAGGTGATTCTAGTAAAATGATTTCAACATCATGAAGAACTTTACATCTTGCCAGATTTAGGATGATAGTATAGTGGATATTTATTTGGTATGATCCTAAGGGGCTTGAGATTGTGGTGGTGTAGGTATCAGTGGTGATTTCCATTGGATTGTTATCCATCTTACTTATCTAGAACAAGATTCACAATATCTTGAGAATTTGAAAAATAAACAATGCATAGGGAAATGAGTTTGAGGCTCAGTGAATAAAACATACCAAACTTATGAACTCATCAACCAACAAAAGATACATGTGTATATACAAGCAACCATACCTCAAGTAGATATCCATTTCTCATTAAAATTTCACAAGCAAATAAGGAAAAATAGGAATCCATTCATGAAGATGATCATATCACATTCTTTCTAGTATATCAGGTTGAACTCTCATAGCCACAATCCACCATTTGTACCTCATCATATATTTCAATCTCATTACATCATGTCTCAATATTTCATATGGCAATTTAAATAAGTTTAACATTACATAGCAAGAAATCATAAATCTCTTTGTTATTATGGTCTAGTCTTATCCTACACAAACCTAGCCTTATCCTTCTAAGCCAACCTTATCCCACTCATCATTTCAGAATGCATAGATCTAGGATTTGATTCATTATTTCCCTATCATAACCCATCATTCACATTTCAAGCCTCATAAGGGCTTTCAAGCAATTAAGGATATCTATCCCATAATAGACACATCATCAAGATCACATCAACACATTTCGTCATCATTCATGACATCATGTCACATTTTGGATCTCATAAAAAGTAATAAACATTAAGTAATATGCTTCTCCTAACAACTATATCATATCATTCTTATTCAGTAACAGTTCTAGTTACAAGAGTTACGTTTTATTTGCAAATGCACGTTCCATTCTTTGTTTCATCATATGATTATTTTAATTAATTTCATATTAATAATAATGTATATATTAATATATAACCAATTTTTAAATTTAATAATATTATATTATAATTATCTATTTTTTAAAAATTTTTATATAGTCTATTTTTACTATATCTGGGTCTCTTGTGGCTTCAAATCTATAATTTCAAATTCTTCAAAATTTTATTTTTCCTATTTTATTACTAAAATTGATTTTAGAAAATCTAGGGTGTTACAATTAGCTCATCCAAAAATTTGTTATCATCATAGTAAATTATAAATTTTTTTAAAATAAGGGCTAGACTCAACATTTCATTTACAACAAATCTTGAACCCACACTCACAAGGACCATTTTTGTTAGTGTAGATGCCTTAATGATAATCAATTGTAATGACATAAAACTATATGTCTTAGCATATTTAATAAACATGATACTTTAGCCTTTTTATAAATTTAGTTTTAATATATATATATATGTGTGTATGTGTGTGTGTGTGTGTGTGTGTGTGTGTGTGTGTGTGTGTGTGTGTTTTGATATATGTATACTATATTGATAAAGTCCTTGAAATATAATTGTGTATAAATTAATTACAAACCCGATTATAATTTTAAGATTATATATACATATAATTGTATTCCTAAATATCCCTAGTTATTGAATGATTGAGAAAACATGATATCAATTATTCATAAGTATACCAGAATATGTCATGTCACATTTTTTTAAAAGAATCTAATGATCTCATACATTACAGATATGTTGATTTCTAGACAAGACATATGGGTATATGATATGGAACATATGACTGGATTGACCTACCATGAGAAATCATATGGAACGTTACTATGTGTCAGTGGACTTCTCATTTGAAAGGTAGTGTAAATGAGCCTTAGACTTGAGATCAATTTAATACCTTATGTATGAAGTTGTATACTTTGATATTATTCTAGACATGCATTCTTAAGAAGTAGGCATGAATAATTGTTAGATGCACTACGAAACATATGAAGGTAGTGATTAATCAAGAAAGAATTTATCCTTCTTGGTAACAAGGAAAAATATTCAAAAGGTATTTTGACACTTGTATTATGATCAAAATCATTGGCTTATGTATTGATACAAGCATAAAAGGAGTTTTACAAATAATCAATTGTGAGATAACACATAGTTAGACAAGCACCTATAATTGAACATTTAAATCAGGGTTGATACTTGAACCATACCCTAAATCCAATTTGAATATTAAGAGATGAAGGGATTAAATTACACATTAACACCATGTGATAAAAGGTTTTGATTTCCAAAAATCTAATCTTGGTATTTGGGTGGTCATGATGCTTTGCTAGAAGCCAATGATGATTATGAATTTATTTGATCAATTTAGGTAAATTGTGTTTGAATTAAAAGTGAGTTTTAGTATAATTAATCTTATAAAAGCTTGTAAACAAATTTATTGCCAACATGCATGGAAACCAAATGGGTCACACAATAGAATCTCTTTGTTCCAAAGTCAAAGGAAAAGTTAAAATGTAAAATGTTTTGAATTTAAGCGTTGAATTAGTGAATAATTTAAAAATTTAAAATGATTAATAAAGTATTCTAATATGATTAGAAGTGTTAATTAATCAATGATGTAATAATTTTGATAGAGATTACAATTATTAAATGGTAGCAAATTTCCAATGTTGATATTTGAATGTTGTAAGAACATTTATATTAACTCTGGATGAGTTTATAAGTGGAAGAATAGTTGAATTAAAACACTTTGGGAATTATTGCATAAGAGAGTTTATGAGTTTGGATAAGTTTGGGTTTATTAGACACAAAAGTAGGGCACACAAAAGCTAATGATTTTAGACTCATTAAAGAGTATAGACTTCTTGGGCCAAAAGGGCAGCACACAAGCCTAGAATACCAACCCTAGCCATTCAACCTATCAATTTAGGAATCTTAGCTTGTGTGCCACTCATGCTCAGTCCCCACTCTTGTACTCCAATCTCTTCTATTTAAAAAGGAGAGATTTTAATCCTACAACACATAACACAATACACTAACCCTTGCATATGTATTATGTGCCAAACCTCTTTCAAGTGTGATATCTCTTCAATCTCCTTTTTACATTCAAACACCAACCCTAGCAGAGTGAATTTGTGATTCCTTTGAGAGTTAGCACCTCTTAAGCTAGGGAATTGATTTTCCTACTCTACCTATTGCATAAGCATTGGTGAAGACTTTGACTCAGATTGATTCATGTGGATCATTGTTAGTATTGAAGATCAAATTTGAAGAAGTTGCTTGATAATAATCTGAAGGACTTGATCATACAACATATTAGGGATTTCATGGAATTAGTTAGAGATTAAAGTTAGATTTAAAGACTGGGGATGAAAATAACTATCATAAAGGTATGATTCAAATAATTATTTTTAAAATTTATTTAAATTATATAATACTTTATGAATTAATTTGTAAATAATATGATCCAGGTTTGGGATTAAAATTTCACTGCTCATACTTGATACTTTTGATTTATTTTTCTTAACAATTTTCTTGTCATAGCTTTTCATTCAACAAACCAAA
Source organism: Saraca asoca (assembly GCA_026873985.1). NCBI lineage: Eukaryota > Viridiplantae > Streptophyta > Magnoliopsida > Fabales > Fabaceae > Saraca > Saraca asoca. The sequence goes on along the minus strand of JANHAO010016026.1, from coordinate 4,609 downwards.
CTAGACTTTGTTGGCTCCTTGTGTTCCATAAAGCATTCAATGACATGACCTTGTGTTACTAAATTTAATCTACCTGTAAAAATCGTATTAGAAATGCATATGAACTATGTATGAAATGCATTTTGCATTGATTTCTTCTATGGATTTGTCTTTTTTAGACATTGAATAATAATTTTGTCTTTTACCATTAGAAGTTTTGTTTCCTTTACTAATGAGTGAGGAATTAGGGTTGTTTGAGGGTGAAGTGTGTTGTACAGGATGCTTATACTTGTTCCTCCTTTACCTTTAGATGACACTGCTATGGTCACTAGAGAGGAAGATGGTGACAATGCATCGTACAGGATTGGTTAAAATTTTGTTGCACATAATTGATGCTTTTGATCCATTTTTCCCAATACTAGTATTAGAGCCTATATTGTCTTCTTTTAATTCATGATTAAAAATATCATTTTTATGGTGATAATTGTTATTATATGCATGTTGTAAATTGGTTTCATATGATAAAATTTTTTTTCATTTATAGTGTAAAATTTTTCATTTAAAAAATTTTCAAAACTAATATGGATTAGATCTATACTTTGGGTGAAAAATACACCAAAAAATAGCTGACCAAACTTGGTTACTGGCTGAACCAACTATGTTTGTGAGCTGGTTAGACCAATATGATTGGATAAAATGATGGCCACCACACGTAGTGGTTCCGGCTATCTTGATTAGTTGTGATGACACCTAATTAACCCCATGCCTTAATTGTATGAATACAATTTAAGAAATTAAATGTAATCATAACCAATTTTGAGAAAAACCTATGTAAATTATGTTTTTTGTAATTATGGAAACTTTTCTTAATTTTGGATCTAATTTGAAAATTGATTGGAAATAGTTTTGGAAACTTTCCTTTTATTTACTTACTTGATTTCAAAATTTTGGAAAGCATGATGGATTTGACTAATTGATTGATTTTTAAATTAATCAAGATTAATTTCCTAAAATAGATTGATTGTGATGTTTTGATGATGAAATCAAATTAATTAACTTACTTAAATTAAAAGTTGATCAAATAACCTGAGACATGCATCATCATAATTTGAATCAAATAGTTAATGTTCTATGCTTTCTTATTTTATATATATCTTATATATACTTGAATGCATGGAAGGATGATTATGGACCAAATGCATTTATGAATGTTTGTTCTATTATTAGGTATTTTATTAAATAGGGCTTGCGTGTCTTACATTTCTCTTGACTTCTAAATGTAAATTTTTCTTCTCATCTCAATCCCCTTTGTTAGCCTAGATTACCCTAGCTACATATTTTCCTCAGTTTTGATTCTAAAAATAATTTTAGTTTATATTACTATATGACAATATATTTTAGTATTTTGATTTGTTTTGTAGATTTAAAGTATGTGATTCAAGAGATCCTAAATTAGATTTAACAATTATTTTATTTCTATAGGATCTTTTATAAGTAAATTTAAATCATATTCGATTCAAGTAAATATTTTTTATAACTGATATAACGAGGTATAAATAAACCACTTGAAGAAAGCTAAAATCAAATATTTTTCAAACAAAGTTTTTTTTAAAGATTCTTCACAAATGTAGATTTTATAAAACTATTTTACACTATGTGAATTGATTCACAAATCTATTCATATTGAAGAACTTGTGAAAAATATATTCAAATCAATTTATAAAGAAACATTTTGAAAAATATTTTTTTATTGAACGTTAGGATTTTGTCACGAATCGATTAAGTAATCGATTAAAGACCCGATTTCAAAATGCTATGATTCGATTCACAAATCGATTCATTAGTTGTAACCACTCTGAATCAATTTAAGAATCGATTCACAAATTAAAGTTAGTTATTTTGTTATAGACAGTTACAACAGCTATAAAAACCCTTAACCACTTTTCAATTTCAATAGATCATTCATTTTTCTCTCTTTTTCAAGCGCAAAAATCACAAAGAAAATAGAGCTACACACGATTTACTTCTTCCTCTATATATTTCTCAATCTAATTGACCTTGAATCAAATCAGGTGAAGAATTCATCTAGGATAATTGAGATTTTCATCTCAATTTTTGGTGTTGTATCTTTAATCTCTTATCCAATTTTTCTTTTGAGATTTTTAGGTTGATAGGAATCTTGTATAGGTTGGCAAAAGCCTGTAGAAAATCTTGTGGTTGTTATAGGTTATCAAGAAATCTATTGTAATTCTTGTGTTTAAATTGGCAGTTTAGAAGCCCATTTTAATCTTGATGTTTTAATAATAAAAGTGGTAATCTAGTTGAAGATTATCCAGTGGAGTAGACTTGAATTGTGATTTCAATTCAAGTTGAACCACTTAAAAATTTGGTGTCCTAAATCTCTATTTTTTTCTTTTTTATTTACTACATAATTTTTTGTATTCTGTTATTCTACTGTTCTAAAATCTAATATAATTTTTTTATATTTTACTACATTCTGTACTACAATAGAGTTTTTTGCAGTGCTTCTTGATACAAAGCAAGTAATCATATTTTTGTTAAATTCAAAGAGAATTTATAATAATCAAAGGTGAATATTAAATTCCCCTAAAGGAATAAGGGTAAGATCTATTTTACATCACATCTTTATCTGGGACCTTCAGTTGGTATCAGAGCTTTGGCTCTTGATACACTTGTGTTTTCTTTAAAATTATAGATTCAAACTTCTTTTTATTAGCTGAATGTCCTCTAATGCACAAACCTCCTGGTTTCAATAAAGAACACTATACCTATTGGAAGTAGAAGATAAAAGACTTCATTGAAGCTATAGATGTGGACATGTGGGGTTTGGTTGAGAAAGGTTATGAACCTCCTAAGGCACTAATTAATGGTGATGCATAACTTAACCCAAGTCACTTTGGATAGAAGATGAAAGAAAAAGACATTTACTTATAGATAAAGTAAAATGGATAATTTCAAACTCCTTATCACCTAATGAGTATGAAAGGATTTCAAATTGTTCTATTGCTAAGGAAATATGGGATACATTGGAGATTGCACATGTAGGTACTTCATAGGTTAAGGCTTCTAAGGTGCATCTCCTTGTATGACAATATGAAATGTTTAAAATGGAAGAGGGTGAATTAATCAAGAATTTAATCCAGAGATTCACAGCAATTATTGACCATTTGATATTGCTTGGTAGAAAGTTTGAAAATGCAGATCTTGTTTACAAGATTCTAAGATCTTTAACTAAGGAGTGGCAGCCCAAGGTTACTGCAATTATAGAGTTACTGAAGATGGGCATCCCTGCAATTCAAGAGCTCTTTGGAAACCTAGAAGAGCATGAATTAGAGATGAGAAGATAAAAAAGAATAGGGATGATAAAAAGAAAAAGACTCTAGCACTCAAAGCTACAAAAATATCTAAATCTGATGAAGAAGAATCTGAAAGTGATGTAGATGAAATTAACAAAAAAGATATTGCATTCTTAAGTAAAAGGCCACAGAGAATCATAAGAGAAAAGAAGAACAAAGACAAGAGGAAATCAACTCCACAAAAAAGGATCACAATAAAATTGAGCAAGGAAATTCTATTAGTACAGTCCTTACCTATTTTGAATGTAAAAAACCTGGCCACAGTAAGCTAGATTACCCAGTCTACTTGAAGAAGAAACTTGAGAATAAAGGAAGGAATAAGAGACCATCCTATAATAAATCAAATTTTGCTATTTATGATGAAGAGGCTGATACTGGTGCTAATGAGGAAGAATCAGAAGATGATGCTTTGCTATGCCTTATGGCCAGACACAATGATAAATTTGAGGTATTCGGCAAAAACTCCTTCTTTGCTACTTCTGATGATGATGAATCTAATAATGAATCTAATAATGAATCTAAAAATGAATCAAATGAAAATAGTGATGATGAAGAATTAGATGATTTATGTATCAAATTGTATGATTCTTTTGTTAAAACTAAGAAACAATTAACCACCTCTAAGAATAAGCAAGAAATTTGGTTTCATAAGTTTAAAGATCTAGAAATGGAGAATGCGGAATTAACTATCTTAGTTGAAAAGTTGAATGATAAAAAGTAATGTGAATAGTGTAAATGCTATAAATCTAAGATTGAAACCTTGACAAAAACATTACAAGGATTTTTAGACAGCAACAAGAAATTAGAAGATATGCTATAGAATCAAAAGGTTTCTCTCAATAGAACTGGTTTAAGATATAGGCAGCAACATTATAAGAAATCTAAGAGATGAAACCCTGCTTATATCACCTATTATTACTGCAATCATAAAGGGCATCACATCAGAGACTGTCCATTTAGAAATGGAACATATTTGTTGAAACCAAATGAGAAACTTATATAGTTTCCTAAATCATCTATTGTTAAGAAAATTTTTACTGTGTCTACTAACAAAAATAGACCTAAAATTTAGTGAGTACCACCAAGTATAATCTTCATATTACAGGGATGTGAGAGACAAAGCTCAAATTTATGGTTTTTGGATAGTGGGTGTTCACGCCACATGATCGGAAACAAGGACAAGTTTATTTCTCTCACACCTATAAATGGAGGTAAGGTGACTTTTGGAGATAATTCTAAAGGAAAGGTTAAAG
>JANHAO010016025.1:0-14557 GCA_026873985.1 Saraca asoca | reverse complement strand
CCTACATTCATAATCTTGCTACATAACTATTAATTTTGTTGTTTGCATATTCAATTAATATTCTGCTATGTCTCTTAATTAAAAAGGGATACATCATAATTTCTATTAAGATACAAAAGAAAAATTTATTTTATATAAAGGAGTATATACATTCCCCAAAAAGAATAAGGGCAAGATCCATGATTTCTACAGTTTATTTTTTGATTCACCTTGGGACCTGACAGTACCCATTGCTTTAATAAAATTATCAACAATTCTGCCAAATTTGATCCCATGCTCAATCTTTTCTCCAATGGTGACAATATTGAAGAAGTTTGATGACACATCACTAATCATCTGATCATAGAAAGGTGAGTGAAGGGTGCCAATGAATATAAACACTATCTTTATGTCAAAAAGAGCTGGATGTACTTGAGCAGTTAAATTCCTTCATCATTGAGTTTATTCCATAAATGTTTCAATGGTCTTCTTCTCCATGTTTTGGAATTATATCCTATCGGAAGCTATGTCAATATTGTAATGATATTGGCACAAGAAAATATCAGCAAGATCTTTCCAATGTTACACCTTATTGTAATTAAGCTTTAAGTACCATCTAGAAGCAACACCAATCAAGCTATCATGAAAGAAAAGAATAAGAAGTTTGTCATCATTTGTGCAGTATGCTATTTTTTGACAATATGAAGTCAAGCAATTCATTAAGCAAATGGGCCCATTAAACTTTTCAAACATAGGTACTTTGAATTTAGATGGAATAACCACATCAGGTGCTAGGCATAGTTTTATAGCATTGATAAGTCCATATCTGTTAGCCCCTTCTATTGCTCCTAGTCATTCTACCAAAAATTCTAACCTCCCTTTGTTCTTAAGGCCATCATTTGAATCTTGTGTGATTTTTTTATCATTAGAATTATGATTTTTAGGTGAACAGTGGGGTTTTCCCATCGTTGAAAAGTTATGAAATAGAAAGGTGGAACAGGATATTAATATTAGAACCCTAAGGGTGGATACAAAAATGGTTGAGGACAGGTTGGTGGTGGATTGCCCCTAAGTGGATTTAGGTCTAATGGTAAAGGTAGGTCTGTGTCATGATGAGTAAACCAGAAGGAAATTCAGGGCTTTCAAGCGAATGCATATCCTAACCTTGATTTTGATTATCTGATGAGGGTCTCTTATTGGCATTAGTTTATCACACAAAAATCCCACAATCCTTGCAAATTATTCCTTCAATTCATTGATGTCTTTTCTCATTTTCTCTTGAACCCTCTCTTATTCATCCATGACCGTTGTTTGAGAATATGTCTTGTATGAGCGTCATGGTAACAAGGTTCATTTTTTGAGACAAGCTATGATGTTATACCTTATATTAAACATGAACTAAACTTAAATAAGTGCAAAAAAAAATAGGCATAAGAAAAATGATAAGAAAAGAAAAAAATGCATAAATGTTATGATGTGAATAATCATTGAAAGATATAACTAAAGGGACATTCATTTCATACTAATTCTCAAAAGAAACATGGATAGTCCATTCATTACAAAATCGTATTGGTATTAGAAACAAAGATAGCCTTCAAATTTTTAGTAGAATCAGCCCAAGTACTCTAAGTCCTTAGAATCATCAGCTAGGAATCCTTATATTTCACTTGGTGGAAGTCTTGCTTCAACCTCACATGCCTCTTTAGCTTTTTTTCTAAGTCTTTTTAGTGATCATTCGAGCACTTTCAATTAGCTTATTCATTTGTTGTTGAAGCTTATTGTATTTTTATTCAAATTGTGTGCTTCTTTGATACCAATAATTATTATTTTGAAACAAAATGTTTTGTTAGCTTAATCATTGAATTCTATCATGATAAGTGACCAATTGTTGGTTTAAGCCTTGTAGGTCTGATCAAAGCAATAAATTCTCATGGTCCTTTCTCGCAACAACCTTTTTAAGACTTTCATACATTTCTTTGAACTTTTTGGTTTCATAGTGTTCCCTTTAAAGTTCTTCATGATATTTGAAAGCTTCCTTATTTTTGTTTTCTTGCAATTCTTGTATCATTTTCTTAGCTTAGGTAGCTTTATCAACCCATACATCTTTCTTGGATGACAACTTTTTTGTTTTTAGTAACAAATATAGTTTGATTCTTGAAAGACTGACTATACATCACCTCATAACTAGCCTTTGCTTTAGCTTGATAATTAATCAGTTCATAAAACATGTGCATTGGTGGTTTGGGAGTATGCACTTTAGGAGCAATAAAGTCATTTCCCCTACTAGATTGCCATAACATGTAGCCAAGGGTGATTGTATTATTGCATGAGCTAGCTTCCACACATTGTATAAACTTTCATGCCTCAATTACTTCTTTAAACTTTTGGGTTGCATCTTTATCATCATAGGAAAACTCTACTTCTAATAATCTATAGGCTATCAAGATGAACTATTTAGACCCTAATTGTCTTCTTACCATAGTAGGCGTATACACTTTAGAGGCTAATGAATGGGACCTATGGTTTTTCCCCACATCTATACAAGATTGGGATGTAATGCATCCATTGATCTTTCTATAAGACTTTTCTCATTTCTTTAAAGTAATTAATCCATTGATTTCTAATTAGCATCTTATGTAACCATTTCACAACACTAAATTCTTTCAAAAGATTCTTCTTTGAATAAATGTCTGGCCTAAATTCAATCTTAGGATACTAAAAATAACTCAAGTTAAGGAGGTGATTTATCATCCATACTACTAAAGATTGTGCACATCTATAAAACTTGTCTTTTCCTTCCATCCTGCAATGATTGAGAGACCTAATTGTTTTAACCAAGACTGTTGGGACAGGATTGACATTGTGCTAAATTTTCTCAAATAACTTAATCACATGATATCAATGTACCTTTTTACTTTAAGACAAAACTAACCCATAAAAGGCTAGAGCTAGCATGGCTTGGCCTTGTTCACTATCAATATGCTCTTGGATAAATTTCATCAAGTATCAGATGGTAGGCAATAACTGTTGCTTTTCTCTTTCATGTGCTTTTCCAATTCACATGCTTTGACTTTTATTAACTTTGACAATTACCTTTTAGCCTCTTTTCCACCATGAAAATGCACTTTATCTCTCATTACATTTCTTATGTCAAACAACTCACCATACTCTTCAATGGTTAGGGTTATGTCATGTTAATTGAATGTGAAGCAACGATGAAATGGAGTCCAAAAATGCAATATCACCATAAGTGTATTGACTGGAACAAACAAGCGATATGCCAGATTTCCATTCTTGGCTTAGAATTCATCTTTCTTCTCCATAGTGAGCCAATCTTGTGTTAATACTTTCAAGCCATTTTGTTCGAAGTCAACCTTCCCTATTTCTAGTAATTGGACAACTTTTCCATGATCAATACAATCCTCTCTCTCAAGCTAGATAGTTTCTGAATGTTGCATTACTTTCAACTGACTATCAAACCCTGCCACACATCCAACTAAAGTCTCACCCTTTTCCATGTTTCCGATGAGAAATAGCAAGTATAATGACTTTTTAGCGATATCTCTACATGATTGAATCATGAATGCAAGATGACAAAGAATACAACAAAGAAAACATGTTAATAAATTCCTATATATAGGAAATGAGCAAAAATTCAAGTGTGATAGGTTATCGAAGTTTTTTTTTCCTAAAAATGAAATAGGCCATTTACAAATTCTAAACACAGTTGTGTTCTTGATCCTTCTTCAATTATATTTCATTTACATTTATGACTTTTCACTTAAGAATTCAAATAAAGGAAAATTACATTAAATCCTATAAGGCCACTGTATCATTTTTAGAAAAAAAAAACTTCCATATCCTATGTAAATTGAAAATAGAGAGATTAAGGATGGAAATGTTCTCTCATGTGTCCCAAAGGTAACAAGCATGCATAGGCTTACTTCAATTAGTGCATGCATTAATTTTGACCTATAGCACCTAATAACTAAATGTTCCCAAATTGTTCTTACTATCACCATTGTAAGGCTAGTAAGGCCCCTAATCCTCACCCATGATAAGCTTCTAATGGAAAAGTTTCAATATGAGTAGGGGTGTTTCATTAGCATACACAGATACTAACAATCTCATGAAGGCATAGCTACTTTGCCCCGAACTAATCCCGCAAGGTTTTGAAGAGCCCAAGTTAGGGGCTCATATGTAAGAGTGATCATGCATAGTGTGTGAGAGAGAACTGACAAACCAAACCATAATCATGACAAATCACACCAAATAAAAAGCATGAAAAAGTTACAAAAAGAAAGGAATATTAACAAGCAAACAAACAGTGATGAGCCTAAAGGAAAACTCTAGAAGATAGAAACAAAATGTTATGGCTAAACCCTGGTTAGTTGCCAATGGAGTCACCAAGCTATCGTTACATCCTCGACAGTAGTGCTTGATATGGATGGGCAAACCCATGCATAAATAATGAGTTTATAACATAAGATGAAATACATAAGATGAAAATTTAAAATGTGTGTGGATTTGAACAATTAAAAGGAGTCCCACTAAACGTTTTTAGTGGTGTGATTGGAATACCAAAATAAGGTCTATATAATTTAAAGTTCAGGTTTGAGGATTGATTATGTCTAAAGAAGGTATTAACACTCTACGATGTTTATTTGTAGAATAGTTACCTATTTGTCCTAATGTTATCTTTTCATTTGAAATTAATTAGTTCATTATATGATTTGTTTATTTATCCTTTTTTAATAATAAAAAAAAATGTTTCATTTATTTATTATTTTTATATCACATCTTGTTCTATGTGATATGTGACTTAAACAAGTATAAGTGACTAAATAAACCATTCACTTCTAGGGCATGCTAATATTTTTACAATAATGACTATTAAGCGATATCAAAAAAACTATTTTCATAAAATTTCAATTTTGAAATAAAAAAATTATAGTGTAAGGAAATTTTAATTCTCCTTTGAAGAGAGTACCGCTTAATTAATATCAAAATGTTACTAACATATTCCAATTTTTATTTAGCTTTAGTTTTTTTAAGGAAAGATTGCTTGAAATGAATTAAATAGTTTAATATATTTAGTGTCAAATTCTTCAAACTTCATGGTCAGATTTAGACAAAATAAATGCCTCAAGAACATTGAGGGCCATCACTATTGTACTCATAATTGGATCTCTCAAATTCGATCCATCATAAACATAATTCAAATTTTATTTGTATGTGATATAAACTTAAAATAATGTGTAAAGTAAAGTTGGATTTTAATATACTACTAAAATTATGAGAGGTACTCAATTTAATAATAAAGTAAAAGTTGTGTTAAAAAGGAATTTCTTTGTAGAGATATTGCATAAATTTTATTAATTTAATAGGTCATATTAATTTTATTAATTTAATTAACATGTCAAATTTATCCAATTTTATAACTAAACTCAAACAAAAGAAAATACCTCAAGAATATTGGGAGTCATATTTATTGCACTTACAAATGGATTTCCAAACTTTTATTAGTCATAAGCAAAAGGTTTACATTTTTTAAATTAAAAAAAAATACGCATGGAGATGCAATAAAATTACATATTTTAAAATATAGTGTATTATATAAATAAAAATTACAAATATTTATAATGATTTTATGTATAATAATATTAAAAATTGCTTTTTCAAGTTTCTCCAACTCGCCCAATTCAACTTCTAAAATACCCTTCACCTCAAGAATACTAAAAAAAGGGGCTGAACTTTCAGTTTATTATTAGTTATTCCATTATAAAATATTATACATGAAAACACTAAGAACAATTTATAATGCAGTGCAATAATCTATTTAAAACCATAAATGTATAAAAGAATAAAATCATAAAATAAATATATAAGATAAACATAAAAAAAAAGATATAAACATGATCTATAGGAAAAAAAATTGCACACATTATCCTCTCAATCAACAAATAACAAAGGTTTAAAACATTACAGAAAAAAATTAAAAAAATGGGGCCAAGGTCACACGTTGACAGAAAGAAAGTTAAAAGGACAAACACAGAAGCCAAAAAAAAAAAAGGAGCAGGACGAGAAGAAGAAGAATGGGGTACGGTCATCAAAGGCAGAAGAAAAAGTTAAAAGGACAGAGGCAAAGACCTATTTTGGTCTCTGTCTCACATGTACTTCCCATCTTCTCACCCACATCGCCTCTATGCATCTTCATCTTTTCTCTTTTTATTTTTTTAACAACAATCCAAGAACTAAAAAGATCAAGAATCATCGGGTTTAAAACAAAGATTAAGAGAGGTACATTCTCACATTTCAGAAGTTAATCTTCAGCATTTCCCACTATAAGTTTGAGATTAAGGATTTGATTTCTAACTTTCTAATTTTTTTCTTAGATTTATTTCTCTCTCTCTCCACTAGTTTGGTTCCACTCTCGTTGTGATTATCATCTTTTTTATAGATCCTCTTTGAAAGACATGCTCTTTTCTTTATCTTGAATATTTCTACTTGTTCTAAAATGAAATAAAAATCATGTAGAGAGAAAAATAAATAAAAAAAAGGTGATGTGTGTGTATGAGGATAAGAGAGATGTATACCAATGTTATAAATTTTTGAGGAAGTTTTTGTGGTCTTTGGCGATTTGATGATGACTGGATTGTTGATAATGTTTTGCAATTTGTTTTAGAAGTGATATGAGTTTTTTTGTTTACAAACTCATCTCTTTAAAGATGAGGCTCTTTTTTTCTCTCTATTGTCTGTCTCTCCCATTTGGAAGAAAACTTCAGATTAATTAACAAAAAGGGATGTGTCCAATTTTACTTAATTTTGATGTGATTCTTACTTAATTTCATATTTACAGTCCTAAATTTGGAAAAATACATTGTTCAAAGGAACACTACTTCACTGTTCAAGTAGAAGGTATTGTAGAAAGCACTCTTTCTTTTGCATTAAGAAGTTGTATAACAAAGCTCATTTTCCCTCTTTTTTTAATAGTGTACCTTTTTTCCTTTTTTCAATTTTCATGGAGTAATATTTCACTATAATTTTTTATTTTTTTTAGAATGAAAACATGTATCTGTTAACATTTTCAAAACTTTTGTATTGCATAATTAAAACATAACTTTACTTCTGTGAATCTTTGTTTTTTTGTAATTTTTTTCTTTGATAATATAATAAACGGAAATCATTTTTAGTCGTTTTTGGATAACTCTACTTTTGTGATTCTTCTTTTTTTTTGTAATTTTTTTCATTCTAATTAATATAATAGAAAGAAATGATTTTTATTCATTTTTGGATTTGAAATTTTGAAATCATATAGTCATAAAACATGTAAGTCTTAGGCAAAATTGAGTGTCTATAGACTTCATGATGGAACCAGTAATAAGTATTTCCTTGCACATATACTACACCTTTCACCAAGAATAAACACAAAATTATTAGTAGATTTTGTCTCATTTAAATCAAAGATTCAGTTATCATCTATGTATTTCATACAACAGGAAATCCATTATACAAGATATCATACTCAATAATATCTAGCTAACAAGTGTACTCCAATAATTTATTTTGGATTAATTTAATTTATCTACACACTGAATTAACTAAATTCTATCTTAAAGAATATATTAAATGCATCAGACTCTCAATATTCTAAGCATAACCAGATTGAGCAATACAAATACTTAAAATTTTCCTTATTTGAGTATTAGGAAATAAATAATGATAAAAAATGTCACGTCATAATTTTTTAACCAAGTTTCCTAATATAAAGTTCACATGACATTGTAACACTATCATTCATCACCTAAAATAACACTAGTTTCCCCATATCTGTGTATCAAATTTGAAGCTAAAAATTTGTTGCATAGAGTAATAAGATCACATATTCATCTTCTACACATATTCATGTATACACATTAAAATGTTCAAAAAGTCAATATTCTTTGTCTATATAATGATATCATAATCAAGTGCATCACTAAAAAAATAAATTAATGAACATTATGATCATCATAGTCAACAACCATGCAACAAAATTGTTTTTTTTTCTTATATTCAAGAGGTATAACTTTAGATAAACACCCCGCCCCCACAATTTTAAATATTTTAACTAAAGTCATATCCCAATAAATATAATAATACTCCTAAAAATATAATTGGGATTCTTACAATTTTTTTATAGCATATAGCCCCACAAAATATTATGACCTAAATTACAATAAATCAAAAACTAAGGCTAACGTATATTTCTTTACGAAATATTTAAACTCAACTATTAACAACAAATGCATAAATACATATATGGATAATCAATATTATCTTGTTCATAGGATGGTTAAACCGTATAGAAATTTTCTTTTTCGATTGTCCACATATTTTCTTCAAAATAATATAAAAGTAGTTAGCCCACAACACAAAATTTTAAATGTGCTAAGAATTTGATTAATGCCAAAAAAACAAAATTATAATATACCATAATATGGCATGTTAGATTATTCCATGAATATCTCAATATTTAAAACATTATATTAATTTTTTTACAAGTGTACACATGTCAATAAATAATATCATTAAATACTATTATCATCGTAACAAACTAGGATTCTATTCATGCCTTCTCATATAGTTAAAATTAACATAATCACATGTGATTATAACACAATATAATAAATGGGGAATTCTCGCAAAATAATTATTTAATTATACAATATATTTGTATTATTTTTTCACCCCAATATTTAAAAAATGGTTATAAATTTGATAAGTATTCAATATATTATTGGATAATTATAAACATTCCCCTTTTAATTCAAATAAAATTTATCCTTTGCATTTAAGATAAATAGAGTAAGTTATCTCCCAAAATTCCAATTAATTAGCAATGAAATAAAAAAAAATATTATGACTCAAAACAAGAACTACCATTTTTGTTTTTTTAGCACAACTAAAATGTAAGTCATTGCGGCCTCTTTCTTGCATATCAACATTAGTCATGACATGAAAGTGACAAAGTCATACATAAAGAATTAATATAATTAATTATCATTAGTTGCAAGAGATATCATGCATCACATAACTTCACCATCATCTACATTTTTCACAAAATAACATAATAATTATGTATTATTATACAACTATAGAAATAAATATACACTGGACAAAATATTACATGCATTTAATTATATGATGAATCATAATGTCATTTATTTTATTAATTTAAACATGTATTCAAATAAGATCAAATAACACAAATAAATGAATCTTCCACCTGAGGCAAATATTCCTCCATATAAGAGAAATAATTATATAGGTAAAATCATTGAATTCACGGGTATATATGCTCCAAAAACAAATAAATAAAACCCTATAAAAGATTATCACTTATAAATGTTAGCCTTGCTATCATGTCATCTTCAGTTTTGATGTTGAAAAATAATTTTAATTGATGTCATGATCTAACTATGTGCTTTTAGTATTTATTCATTTTGCAGATTCAAAGTTAATCAAGTGACACTCAAGAGATCAAAAGATCCAACGTTAGTCTTAATATCTTTATTAATTTTTCCAGGATCTTTTGTAAGTATATCTTGATCAAATTTGATCTAAATTAAGTTTCTTAAAATAGTTAAACTAAGGTAGAAATAAATCATATCAAATAAGCATAAAATCAAATATTTTCTAAGTTTTCAAATGCCCTTTCACAAGTAAAGCTTTTATAAAAATTATTTTTCAATGTGTGAATCGATTCACAAATCGATTCATACTGAAAATCTTATGAAATATACTTGAATCGATTATATAATCAATTCATGAAGAAAGATTTTTGAAAAATATTTTTACTAAAAGTTAGAAAATATTTTGAATTGATTAGGCAATCAATTCATGACCGTTTTATGTAACAAGCTACATCGATTTAATTATGAACTTCTTCATGATCTTCATAGGTGAATCGATTCACAAATTGATTAATTAGTTAACAACCACTTTGAATTAATTCACAAATCGATTCACAGACTAAAAGTTAGTTATTTTTCAAAAGTTGGTTATCAAAACTATAAATAGCCTTCACCTTCATTTCAAAAGCAGTGTTTTTCATATCAACTTCTCATATCTTAATAGCCAAAAAAACAAAGAGAAAACTTGAGCTACAACTTGTCTTCTTGCCGTTTCAGTTGAAGCTGAACTACTTTAAAAACCTTGTGTTTTTTATTATTTCTTTTTGCATTTTATCTTCCTGTAATTATATTCATTCTGCTGCAATTCTAATTTTAATGCATTTCTAGTTTAAACTACAATTCTAATTAATTGATCATTCTATCATAAAAGTTTGCATATCATCTAATCAGTGACTCCAATTCAATCTTGATTATCCAATAAACTTTCAAAGATAATTCTTTTAAAGACTTCTGCATGTTCTTAAAATGAATTAGAATTTGATCTAAATCAAAAGAGTATATTTTTAATAAAGGAAAGAACATTAGTTGTTGGGACTAACAATAAAAATAGCTAACAATTCCCAAATCGCAACTAGTGTACATCACCAAATGGGTTAGAAAATAACATGCCTAGAAAAGAGAAGCATGCCATAGAAATATTCTGACCCAAGTTTTTGCATAACCATATGCCAAATCACCTACAATCACTCAACAAGAAAAATTAAAAACAAGAAAAATTAAAATCTAGGCATCACTATAAAATGTATCGCAATACAAGACATAATATTGAGAAAAGAGAGTCAGAATGATAGGAATGTTATCCCTTCTATTATACACAATCAAAGCATAATTATTAAACCAAATAATTTTCTTATAAATTGGAAGTTATAAAAGTAAATTTTAATTTCCAACTTTCAAAATTAAAGTTGAATAAGATGATCATAATTGAAGAACACACCTGAATTATAAGTACTTGATAACGGGTGGAGGTTGTGGAGTGACCGCATTGGTATTGGTGTTGTTGGGTGAAAGATTCTATGTAGATTCCTATTATTCTTGAGATTGTTATAAATACGAGTTTGCGACGTATGTGTTCATTGTTCTCAAGGATAATTCCACCTCTTCATCCAGAGCTTAATGCAACTATCCCCTAAGATTGAACAGACTCTTCTATTTTGATTTGATTGCACAACCAGAAAAAAGGTGCGGGCACAAAAAATGTTAATCCAACAAGAAAAATTATTTATAAGAAAATGTAAAGCTTAAAATTAGAAAAGAAGTTAAAAGAGAATCAAGAAATTTTTCCTCATGAATTTTAATAAGAAAAAAAATATAACTGTTAAAATATAGCCGTTGAAATAGTTAAGATTTTTGAAATAAACTATTTTTACAACAAAGATACCACATAACCTCCATAAACTTTTTAAATTGTGCATATAACCCTTTTTAAACCCTTTAGTTCGCTAAATTAACAGAATAAATCATGCTCTATGATTAATTGATACTCTAAAATGCATTTTCATCCTTAAGAGAAGGTTGTAATGGAGCTATTGATATTAATTAATTGACATCTTTGATTTATAGGGTTGGAGCCCCCACATTACAAATATTGAATTTTAATTATAGAAGTGCATTGTGTTGAAGTTTCAGTGTTAATAAATGGTGAATTTCGTAAATGAAGATGCATTTTAGGACCTTACTTAGTTGTGTGATAGGTATATGATTCACTCCACCAAGTTCATTGAATGGAAAAGTAATGGGAATGAATTAAACACACGGTTTGTCAAGTCGGAATAATTCATCTATACATTTTCATAATTTAAAGACTGTACACATTAAAAATAGTAAGAAAGTTTTATGTAATTTTGTCTTCGTTTTTTTTTTTTTTTTTTGGTGCTTGAGAGTATCTCCTTGCTAAGAAAGGTCGGTATCATACATGGCCAAGTAGTCAAGGTCCATATATAATAATCCTCCCGATCAACTAGTTCTTTACTTGTCAATGGAGTTGGAAAGCATCCATGATTTTCTTAAAGGAAAGAAAGTTTTAGTCACTTGTGCAACTGGTTTCTTAGCAAAAGGTGCATCCTTTCTTTTTCCATATATTTATCTATCTCATTTTCATTGATGAGTTATATAATTTGCATGTAATCAACAAGTTAACAATTTAAAATGCTACTCTGTTGGCTTAGTTTTTGTGGAGAAGATATTGAGAGTCCAGCCAGATGTAACCACATTGTATCTTCTTCTCTGGGCTTCAAACATTGATTTAGCCAAACAACGCCTGCAAGATGAGGTGCAATATTATTTCTCAACTAGTTCCTTCTAAAATGTATTAGTAAAAAGAGAACCACTTAAAAAATATTGAATTTATTGTATATATATTTGATGACTGTTGGTAACTTACATCGCCAGGTTATTGGAAAGGACTTGTTCAAGGCGCGACACAAATTTAGATTCTTTCCTATCAAAAAAGATAATTGCTGTATCTGGTGATTTTTCTCTTGATAATTTGGGAATTGAAAATGCTTATATTAAGGAGATGCTTGAAGAGATTTAAATTGTTGTGAATTTTACTGCAACTACTGGTTTTGATGAAAGGTGATATAAGATTACAAAATAAAAATTGTCCAATACATTTATAGAAAAATTATACATAATTTCATCAATGATTTTACACTTTTTTTTTTAAGATTTTACATCTCAATAGGTGTTAATACAATGGGTGCTTTACATATCTTAAATTTCGCCAAAAATTGTCATAAACTACAGTCTTCTGCACGTATCAACTGGTATGTATTAATTAATACCAACATTTTTTTATTTGTTGCACTGATACCTTCATTCATTTTTTTTCCAATTAAATATGTGGTCTCAATATTCTAACCAACCACTTTAAGAATGCTGCTAAAGTTAGACAGGATTTCATCTTCCCATAAATCCCGTAGCCGTAACGAGACTTGTTCATGATACTGACTAAAGTTATCTCAGTTATGATTTTTACTCTATAAAGGCATTTTTAGGCCTATTTACAATCAATTGTCAGGTAATTGCGTGAAGGATTAGCTAATAATTGATTATATTAATTTATTTGTTTAATTGATAGCATTAATTATTTATATAAAAATATTTGATAAAATTAATTATGTACTATTAGCCATTTATATATAAATAACATATAAGAATATAAGTATATTTTATTATTTATTTGAATATTCTTTTATTTCAATAATATTTTAGACTTTAATATATTATTTATCAGATTAAATTTTCTTTTAAAAAATAGATTATTATAATTTATTATTTATTAAATTTTTCTTTAAAAATAAATAATTATAATTTGTTATATTTTTTTAATAAATAAATTATTATAATTTAATGTTTATTATATATTCTTTTAAAAAATAAATAATTATAATTTATTATATGTTGTGGGTGTTTTTGGGCAATACAAAATGGGCTAGTAAAAATCCAACAAGAGGATGAGTCTAACCAGAAGAGGTCTAGATCATCCAAGAGTTAAGGTCGCTCAACAGAGGCACCATCTCGCCAGCTGCGAGCTTGGGACATAGGACGAGGGACAAGGCCAAGGCCAAGGCAGTAGCTCCGACTTGCTAGCTCGCTAAAGATGAGCCCCAACTCACATGGCCAGCAGGTCGCCTTACTCAAGCTCAAGTCATTAAATACGGGCTCGACATCACTGATCTGAGATAGGTAATAACCCCAAGACAAGAGCCCCAGCTCACAAGACGGAGCACACTGCCCAGCTAGAAACTCGTTGTGGTCAAATGTTAACCCCAGGCAAGCAGTCAGCCTATGAACACCAACTTATAGCTTGTAGGACCCACTCGCAAAAAGCAATCTGTGAAAGCTGACCTAGAGTCTACAGAAGTTGATTTGCAAAGGTCCAAATTATCAACACATTTATTACTTGATGTAACAAATTTACAGTTCATTAAAGTACATTTGTAACCTCTCAGCCTCTATAAAAGGGGGAGGAACAGATACAATAGGAAGTTTAGGAATAGATACTATAACTTTGTCAAATTTTCGAGAGAAATAAGATTATTCGTGGACGTAGGAATTCAAACAAAGGATTTTAACCAAATCACATTAAAAAACCATTGTGCCTTCTCCCTGTTTTTCCTTTCACTACAAGAATTTTAGAAAATTCTAACGGATAAAATCTGTTGGAATTTCATAAAATTCCATTGGAATTGGTCATTCCAATGAAAATTCCAACGGATTTTGTCCGTTGGAAAACCCCTCATTGGAATGCCCAATTCCAACGGATTTTGCACTCCAATGAAAATTTCAACGGACGGAATATTTGTCCAAAATTGTCCTCCAACAGATAATTCTAACGAAATTTTCTATTGGAATTATCCGTTGGAAGACAATTATGAATGGACAATTCCGTTGGAATATCCGTTGGAGTTAATTTTTTTTGTCTTTTTTATTTTTATCCATTTCAAGAGATATTCCAATGAATGTGCCCATTGAAATATCCGTTGGAATATGAAATTATTTTATTTGTTTTTAATTTTTTAATGATTCGAACAATATTCCAAGGGGTCAGTGTCCATTGGAAATAAAAAATTTCCAATCACTTTTTTATTTTATATACTACCCCAATTCAACAAAAC
>JANHAO010016024.1:0-14584 GCA_026873985.1 Saraca asoca | reverse complement strand
CAGGCTCGTCACCTTGAAAACTCCTACCGTGAATTGGGTAGCTATAATGGCTTGCTAGAGTCCGCTTATAGCTTAAAGTCCAATTCAATTAGTTTGGAGAGACTAATATGCCTTCAAAGGGTTTGAAGGGCATTTTAGACTTTTACCAATAGATCGGGGGCCTACTGGGTCACATACGTAATGGGGAACTTTATGGCCAAGGTTTAGATGAGTTTATGTCCAAGGGACCAAAATGCAATTCAGTACAATTACGTTGGGGCCAAAAGGTTATTTGGTATAAAGTTTGGGGCCAATTTGCAATAAAAGAAAAGTTTTATAAAAGCCCCAAAACAACATCGTTTTGGCCACCCTTGGGGCAGCCAAAACGACGTTGTTTGGTGTCCCCTTCATTTTCTCCAATTAGCTGAATTGTTTGGCCAACTTGAGGGAAATTCAAAGGGGAAAGGCCGAGAGCTTGCTGTGGAGGAGGAGATGGGATCTCCTTGTTCGCCCAAGCAAATCCAAGCCAAAGGGAGAGAGATCCAAAAGGGTTTTGATGCTTTCTTCTTCTTCTTCTCTTATGACTGAAAAGGTTTCAATTTTGTGGAGAAAGTTTTCTTCATGTGCTTCGGCCATGGTGGCCAAACCAAGGAAGAAGAAGTGGCCGGAAAAAGTTTCGAGTTTTGGCTCCCATCTTGGTTCATCCAACTTCCCACACTTACTAGCATAAGGAGAGGAGTTGAAGAGATCATAAAGGATGTTCTCCGGTGTGGATTTCCGGTAGAGGCAACATATATGGGTTGCTTTGGTGACCACAAGCTTCCGTTGCAAAAGGAGCTGGACTAAAGGTTAGTTTTCCTTTCCTTTTCTCTAGATTTAATCTAGGATGTTGTACAACATCTAACAATGGGATCTTTGGGTAAGTTTGGTTCGGCCAAGACAAGTTTTACCTAGAAATTTTTTTGAAATTTCTGCCTTCTTTGGTTGCACCAAACTTTTCACCAAGGGCCATTTTCTTGAATGTTAGGTATGCACCTTGAATCATAGTTTACATATTATTTTTTCTATCTATATTATCTCCTTGATTTTTCTAATATTATGATAATTGTGACATTCAGCTTCATCCAAAATTTATTATGTAGTGAGTGGAAGATACTCACTACTAGAGAAAGAGTAAGAAGAATTCTTAATTTTTTTTATTTCTTTTTCTTTTTTATTTTAATTCAAATTATAGATAAATTTTTTTAATTTTTTTAAGCTTCTTCTAATTCAAAATATCTTATCTTTTTTTTTTCATTTTCTATAATTTATATACAAGTAAACACTTATATTTATATAGAAATAAAATATTTATTAACACATGATTAATAATATTTAATTTTGATTTAATAAATAATGTTTATCAAAAAAATTTCACTCTTTAAATTTTTACCTTATTTTTAAATATCAGTATCAAATATCAAATTTGATATTTTATAAATTTTTTTTAAAATTTTATTACTTTTGAGTATTTATAACAATTTTAATTTAAAATATTTTTAAAACTTCATCGAAATGTATATTTTTTTAAAAATAATATATTAATAATGATAATACACAAACTCTTATTAATTTAATAATTAAATTTTTTTAGTATGAAGTAGTTAATTTAAATTTTAAATAAAATAATTTATAAAAAAATTCATTTGAATATTAATAAATTAAGAAAATATTTTTGAAAAGATAAAAAAATCTTGTTAATATTATAATAATTGTGGCACTTATCTTTATCTAAATTTTATTATGTAACCAGTTTTTTTTTTCATCTACCACTAGAGGAACAATAAGAAATTTTAATTTTTTTATTTTATTTTCTTTTTTACTCCAATTCAAATCATGGATAAGATGTTTGAGTTTTTTTAATTTTCTTCTAATTCAAAATATCATCTCTTTTATCTGTATTAAATAATTGATATATAACTAAATAATTATATTTATATAAAAATATAATATTTATCAACACATGATTAATAATATCTAATTTTAATTTTGTAGATATGTTCCTAATATTATAATATTGTGACACTTACCCTCATTCAAATCTCATTATATAGTGAGTGTATTTTACTTACCACCAAAGGGAAAGTAAAAGGAACTTTTGATTTTTTATTTATTTTTTCATTTTAATTTAAATTATGGATAAAATTTTAGTCTTCTTCTAGTTCAAAATATTTTCTCCTTTTTCATATTAAATAATTTATATATAAGTAAATAATTATATTTATATAGAAATAAAATATTTATTAACATATGATTAATAATATCTAATTCTGATTTGATAAATAATTTTTATAAATTTTTTTACTTTTTAAAATTTCACATTATTTTTAAATATAAAATATTAAATTTAATATTTCATAGTTTTTCTTTATTGCTTTTAATCACTTATCACAACTTTAATTTAAAATATTTTTGAAACTTCATAAAAATATTTTTGAAAATATATTTTTTTGAAGATAATATATTTTTCATGATAATGTATAAATTTTTATTAATTAAATAATTAAATTTTCTAATATAAAGTAGTTAATTTAAATTTTTAAATAAAATAATTTATAAATAAATTCATTTGAGTATTCATATATTAATAAAATATATTTGGAAAGATGTAAAAAATTCAAATAATAAATTTAGTTAATTTGGAATATCAATGTAACAACTTTATCAAATTAAAAAATATATATTATTATGTTATAATTAATATGAATATAATTGTACAAATTATAAAATTATTTAATAGATAAAAATATAATAATTTATCTATATTTAAATAAATTATAATTCATAATCTAAATTTATATTTCAAACTATTATCAAATGAAATTAATCATATATATGCACCACATAAGGTTCAAGTTAGTATTATAATAGTCGTAGCACTCACCCTCACTTAAATTTTATTATGCAGAAATTGTCTTCTACTTATCAACAAAAGGAGAATGAGAAGTATTTTTAATTTTCTTTTTATTTCTTTTTCTTTTCCCGTTTCAATTCAAATTGTTGATAAAACTTTTAAATTTCCTTAATCTTCTTCTAATTCAAAATACTTTTTCTTTTATTCATATTAAATGATTTATATATGTGAAAAATAATTAAATTTATATAGAAATAAAATATTATCAACACATAATTATTAATATCTAATTTTGATTGATAAATAATTTCTATATAAAAATTCTCACTTTTTAAAATTTTATATTATTTTTAATATCAAATATTAAATTTAATATTCTATAATTTTTCCTTTTGAAACTTTTATCACTTTTGAGTATTTATCACAACTTCAAATTAAAATGCTTTTGAAACTTTGTAAAATTTTTTTTGAAATATATATTTTGTTAAAAATAATACATTAATTATGATATCTACATATAAATATAACTAACAAAATAGTTTACATATGAATTCTTATTAATTAAATAATTAATTTTTTTTATATGAAATAATTAGTTTAAATTTTTAAATAAAATTTATTAAAAAATATTTTTAAAATAAATTTAAATAATTTTAAATATTAATATAATAATTTTATCAAATTAAAGAAATGTAATATTTTCCTACAATTAATATGAATATAATCATATCAATTATATAACTAACTAATAAGTGAAAATATAATGATAATTTATCTATATTTGAATATATTATAATTTATAATATAAATTTATATTATAAATTATTGTGAAATAAAATTAATCAAATTATAAGCATTGCAAGATTAATCTAATACAATATATAATTGGCTAACTTTTTTTTTTCCTGGTTTGTAGCTTTGCTATTAAGTCATTGGTAACTATTCTACATCATTGACTACACTTATATCAACGCATCATCGGAGAGAAGCATGTCAAATTGATTCATGAGAACTGAGATTGGATATGATACACAGGCAATTTCTGTGTCAAGATACGAATCCAAGATGAAAATACGAAAGGACGACTTGAGAACTACAATACATTATTATAATAATTTAGAGTACCTATATTTTTTTAACCATCAAATTTAAGAATAAATAATTGAACAGTGAAAATTTTGTTAAAGCAAACCTGATTAGCAGATTTTTTAATCTTAACGATTTATTTAACTCAAACACAAATATCAATATTAGTTTTAAAAAGGTTGTTTTATTAACTAAGGAAGATTTTGATTTTGAAAATTAAAATTAAAAATGATATTATAAAATAAATATATGTATATAAAATAATGTGGGTCAGTATGTGAAAAATAAATATTTGAATAATATTATAGTTATTATTGGATAATTAATATTACTTTGTAATGAGTTCATATAATTAATGTTAATTTGAAATAGTTGAATAGTTATAATAATTAATTAATGTTTTATTTTTTAAAAAAAATCTGAACTAAAGTTTTAATTGGTTACAAAGAATAACTATGGCTCCATAAAAATTACATCCATGTATCAAAATATTGTATAAAACTTAATCAGAATATATATGCCCTAAAAAGTCAATTAAAGTATAGAATTCTTGCCCTAACATTAAATTCACATTATTTTTATCACTAGGCGTTTGAAAAATGTGGCATACCATGCAGAGGTTCCTTGTATCGATTTGCCATATTTAAAAGTTTTAGACTAAGCCTTCTATTAATTTTATAATCTTATCTTTATATTATGTCATTTATTAGTTTACAAAGTTGACATTGAAATTGATAAGTGACACTTATATAATATACCATGAATATAAATTTATTTAATTTTAAAGTGAAAATGCACCATCTATTCAAATTTTAAATTTATGTGATAAATTTTTTTGTAAATAATGACCTCCGTTCATCTTAGGCTCTTTGGTCTACGCTGTCGGCCATGAAACACTTCTCGACCTTACCTTGTTACTTTGTAATTGTGCAACAAATATGTTATTCCACAATTCTATCTTTTTTCAGTTTTTTGTGTTGCAGGAAATATTATTAGTTTAACTTACAAATTATATAGTAACCAATCCAACTTCTGATTTAATTTTCTTTATTCATACAGTTACTTTCTTTTCACTTTCATTATTTTCCATTTTACTAAATAATGCCACAAATTATAGTATAATAATTAGCTAATATATTATTTTCAATTTATCGGTTATTGAAACAAATGTTTAATTAATATATTAGTATACTAAATTATAACATTTTCGATATATTAGTATATTAAATTATAATATTACTTCCCCAATTTTTAATTTTTAATTTTTAAAAAGTGCAAACAAATTTCTCCCTCATTAATTAAATTAAATTAAACATTTCATAAAACCTTAAGGGTTGAAACTTAGTAAGTTCACTCATGCAATTTTGGTATTTTCTGGTTTTAAATTACACATATTTTTATTATAATAATAAATTTCTTATATTAAAAAGTAAGTGAAAATAAATTTGTCAAAATCCCAAACCATAACAAGAACTCAAACTTATTTAGTGCTCACTTCTACAATTTTGCTATATTTTTTGTTTGAAATTGCAGCTGTTCATGTGCACTCCGAAAAGGAATCAGTCCCGTGTTACAGGTCAATAAATCTGACCGTCCATTGCATTGCCTCTATAATTCCTTTTGCATCGCAGATCAACCTCGCAATAATAAAAGAATTAACAGAAGATTTAGTTTATATAATTTTACTGGGTTTGTAATTTAATTTTTATAATGTTATTTTATGTATTTATATCTTAAAATTTAAAATAATTTATAATTAAATTTATATTATCAATTTATATTAAATTTAAATAATATATGATAATTTAAAATTTAGTCAGTATTTTTTAATTTATTTATTATTTTTCTTAAATAATTTAGAAAAAAATTTAATATTTTTAATTTTTATTAATATGAAGTTTCATTTTTCTTCTTCTAAAGAAAATAATGAAAGTAATTTTTTTATATGATAACTAAAAATTAATAAATAAATTTTTATGAAATAAATATAATAAGTTAGTAAAAATAAACTATTAATATATAATTCAATAATCATATAAAATTTTATTAATTACATTTAACATTAGTCTATGATAAAGATTTAATTATAAATAATTATAAATTTTAGAATATAATTATATAAAATAAAATTATAAATTTGATGATCCTAAAAATTATAAGTTTCACTCTTCGACGATTACTCAATCACAGAGACCTAACGCCGTGACGCATTAGAAAACTAAGACGACGGTAATTTAATTACCAGCACACAGTAGGTCAGCCAACATAACAGCTCAGTCATGGCACGCATGCTTCCTGGCATGTCATGGGTCCCAACTTTGACTTCTAAATCTTCCACCACTCCGTTCCCTCAGGATACGGTGTATCTTCTAGACTTCAATTAATTTTTTTTTTTTACTTTGTTGATTATGCATCTTGTTTGTCTCTTCTTATCGTTGTGGTGCAGTTTGTGCTTCCATTGTTTATTTGAGTTTTGTTCTAAGGAATGTAAATATACATTATTTTTTATTTGTTTCTAGTAATTGATTATTGGATCTTTTATTTGATTTTGTTTTATGGTAATTTGATTATTACATCTATTTTTCCTTCTTTACTATTTTTTTATAATTATTACAAAATAAGAACAAATGAAGGAAGAAAGAATGAAAACTTATATGAGTGAGATTAAGAAAAAATTGCTTGCAAGAAGCATTGCAATGAACAAGACCAACAAAATACATTAGTATCATTAATATACAATGAAGCTCCTCATTACAATGAATATCAATCCAAAAATGAGGATTAGTTAGAAAAATATATACAATGAATGTATGATTACTATTCTTTTTTGGTGTATAATTCCATTCCTCTTGTATGCATTATTTACAAATTAATAGTTAAAATACAGATATCTTTTTTCTTGAATTGGCAAAATTGAAAAGTAAAAAGTGTAAAAGAAGCAAGAAGAAATCAAGTATTATAAGGTTAAACTATTCAAGTTTCTTCATTGGAAAAACATCCTAAGTGATGTTATGTTATTTTAACGTTTTATTACTTGTTCAACATTGACGAAGGTTGATGAATTTTAGACTTGATGCTTGATTGTTTTTTGATTCCTTGCATATTGAGGAGCAATGAGTGTTATTTGTGGTTGTTGTCTGTTTAGGTTGCTATCTTGCAAGCTAAAAAAGAAAAAAAAACTTAATTTATACATCCTCTCATTATTGTGCATTTATAAACTTGTAGGTAGATTTTGCTTATCTTGAAAATATGATTTTCTTGCATTTTAATTTATGCATGTTTCGAGAGCAGCCTCTTGTACGAAATTGGTTGTGTGTTTTGATCGCTGGGCCTTCTTTTGTGTCCGGCAAGAAGGATAGATTGGTGCAAAAGTATTATCTTTCTCCAACAAAATCCAGATGGACTTCATGTGTTGCAGGCATGAGCTCTGGACTTCTTGAAAGCATTTTTGGGCCATTAGAATCAGATTGTTGAACAGCTTAGTATCCCAATTACTTGTTGTGCAAATGGAAAGGAATTGCCCGAAGGAAGTAACAAATCAAAAGCAACTAAACTTAAAGACAAACTGCCAGTGGGCACACCCAGCCCGTTCAAGGGTTGGGCTGGACTTTTATTTTTGACCTGTTTTAGATTGTGGAACTACTTGGGTGGACTTTTTGCGTAAATCTTATAAAAATTAACTTTATTCTACTAAGATAGACAAGTTAATCTAATAAAATACATAATTAAGTCACCCTGATAGGGATCGGAAGGGAAAACAATATGATTTTGAATGATAAATGAAGTTAAACAGTATTAAATCAAAACTTAAGCTCTAAAAAACTGATTCAACAATGAAAGTTCCATTTATGCTTCAAAACTTTTAGGGGGCATCCATAAAACTTGGTTTTTAATATATTTATATGAACTTATTGAATTCGAGTCTGGGTATTTTTGGCTCATTGGATCTGTCATAATTATTTTAGCTTAGATTCGTATATGTATAATTTCTGTTTAGTTAAATGCCTTAATGATCTGATTTAATGTTTTTTAGGTTGTCTATGGTTGAGAGAATTTATGATTTATACGTGTACAAAATTCAAATGATAAAAAGCAAGAGAGGAAAATGGATATGTGTCAGTTACATGTATCTAGGGTTGGATTCAATTTTATCCATCAGGTCAGGTCGGGTCCTAAACAGATTTGGTCAGTTGGTGCATTGCCATCTCTAAATACAAATCCAGTTAAAACTCTAAACCCTCTTGCTTGCTCCTGTCAACAACAGCCATGGCTTTCTTCGACCTGAATATTCCGATGCTGGAACCTTCAGTGGCAGATAAGGCCACCTTGGTAAATAGACGCACGAAGCTAGTGGTGAAGGCTATGGAGTTGGGTTACACTAGAATTGCTTACAACCGTACAATCAAGGGCGTGATGTCTGATCAGCACCGTTGTTCCATCCCTCTGCTTTCACTATCTTCTCTCCTCAAGGTTGCTCCTTCTCTTTCATTGTCTGCTAAGCTCCACCGTGACCTTCTTGGAGTCCCAGCCTCAACCCCATTCCGTCAATACACGCGCCTCACTGTTTGCGCTGATAGCTCCTCGCAGGCTCAAGCCCTGAATTCGGGTAATCCAATTTTGAGGACTTATGATTTGGTGGCTGTAAGGCCATTAAGTCAGAATGCGTTTGATCAAGCCTGCGAGAGAATGGAGGTTTGTAAATTTCATATGTTTTAGATAGTGTTTATTGCGTTATAGTTCGGATGGATATGCGTCTGATCAATAACCATTACCTCCCTCTTGTTAGTTAGTTGTCTTAGTTTAATTGCTGAAGAAAGTTTAAACAATCGAGCGAGATAAGAGAGAATAATGTATCAAAGTTCAATGCTTGTGCTTGTCTTGCAATTTTTAAAGATCAATTTAGTGCTATCATATGGATTTTAAAGGTTGGTGAATGCTAATTTTTGAAATCTCTGTAGGTAGATATCATTTCAATTGATTTCTCACAAAAGCTGCCGTTTAGATTGAAGCAGCCCATGGTTAAAGCAGCTGTTGAGGTTTGTTCTTGGTTGTATCTATTACTATTTAGTTTTCAGCCTTATCCTTCTGAAATGTTAATTAACGAATGCTCTTTTCATATGCAGAGAGGAGTGTATTTTGAAGTTTCATACTCTGGTCTTATCACAGATGTTCAACTAGGTAGACAGTTAATAACCAATGCTAAGGTGATGAGGACTTCGGACTTACCTAAAATTCTAGTCCATATCATTGAGTAAATGCATTGTAAATATTGGATAATTTGATTATTTACTTCTCATGATTGGATTTTCTGTATTGTATTTTCTGTATTGTTGTAATGGATGGAAGAGTTGTAAATTTGTAATCACTTGGTGATGCCATGGTCTTGAGTAGACTTTCTTTCCATTCAAGCGTTGGATTAGAGTTTTGTTCAGTTCAACCAGTAAGATAAGTAGTTTCATTAATAGGACTTGGGTGCCCTCGGAAGTCTGTGTGATAATTTGTGTAGATTATCATTCACTTATGCAACTTTGGCCAATGTGGGGTTATATCTTCTGTTTGGTTCTAGAACTTATTCAATGATGCTAGAAAATGATATATATGTTGCTATGAATGCTAAGTTTTGTTGATTGAATCAAATATATCCTGTTTATCTTTTTGTATAAGTCATGATTATTATTCTCTTCAATATTTGAGAGGCCTAAATTACGTTTTTATATACTTATTCTCAAATCTAATGTTGTATGTATGTGTATCTCTAAAATTATATGTTCAAGTATTGCTCATTGATTCTTAAATTATTGAGACATGTGCAAACTTCACATGCAGTTGTTGGTGGATTGGACTCGTGGAAGAAGCATCATATTGTCAAGTGCTGCTGCCACTGTTAATGAACTTAGGGGGCCTTATGATGTTGCAAACTTGTCATTATTACTGGGGCTCTCCAAAGAGCGAGCCAAAGCAGCTATTTCTAAAAACTGTAGGTATGGTAAATTTATAAAATCTTTTTTTAAATGTTTGGTTTTGCTGTACCAATGTTTAATTTGTGAATATCATTGCAAATGGTTTGCAGGACCCTTGTAGCCAATGCATTAAGGAAAAAGAAATTTTACAAGGAAGCGATAAGAGTAGAAGTTATGTCTTCAGATGCAAAATCACACTCTAAGGAAGCTTGGTACAAAGAGTTGCTTAAGTGGGATCCTATCTCCAGTGGTGAAGGTGATCTCCTGTTGGATGACCTGGCAAAGTCTTTTTCTGCCTCTTGTAAGGAATTGAAACCTGTCAAAGCCATTGACTTTGTGTCAGTGGTTGACAGCATTCCCTCTCATGGTTTTCAATTCAAGGATTTCGTGTCTGCAAGTGATGCCTCACTCTTCCCAAATAATGAAAACTGTTTGGCTGCTACCATGGTAGATCGATCAACTGATGTGGTTGACAATTCAACTAGGCAGCTTAACATGGTTGATGTTTGTTGTGAACCAGATGAAAGCTCATTATCTGGCCCAACAATACCTAAGACTTTCAACTGTGACAATTTTATTGCAAAAAATACACTAATTGGAACTACTACGGCTTTAGATTTAGATGAGGAAATGAATACACCTGAAATAAGTGCCACCAAGTCAGCATTCAAACACGCCAAGAGTTCTGCCCTCTTAGAATCTAAAAGACATGATTTTCAATCAGATAAAAGCATCCTAAGTACTGCATTGGATGTTGTAATACCAGAAGAGAATGAGAAACTGCACTCATCTTCTGCAGATGACACACTAGATGATGTACACAAGACTAATGATAACCTAGAAATCTTCACCCCTTCCATGGACATTAATTTTCTTGCCCTTTCATATGGTAAGCATCAGGAGGAAAAAGGCTCTGAGATTGGTTTAACGCAAACGGCCAAGATGGATGAAGTGTTTCTAAAGGAGGATGTTGATGTTGCAGAGCATACATTCTTGGAGACAGACACATCTATTAATGAAAATTCAATGGAGGATCAAATGCTCTACCCACCTGAAAATGGTGCAGCCAAACTTGATAAGTTGTCCCAGCAAATGCCACATGATCAGATGAAAATGGAATATGATTCCTCAGATACAACATATTTATCGCCTGATGTGTCTATGGAGGATCAAAAGCATGTTGAAGTGACCACTGACTCTGATCAACATACCTTGGCTAACTCTGTGTCAGGTACCTGTCCGATGACTTTGGTATCTATTTGGTTTCTGAAGCGATAATGTTTTTGATCCCCCAAACCACACACACTGTTAGTGTGATAGGTATTATTTCTTTTCATTACAAGTGAATCTTATGCATGGTTTTCTAGTTTCCCTGCTATGTTGCCTTGTTCCACATTGGTTTATGCGATCTTGCAAGATGAAATGAGTTATTTGTATTCACCACTTTATTTGTGCAAATTTGGTCGTAAAAAGTTGTTTGTCAATATCGAACGCCACTTTTTAATATTGAAGCTGTAACAAGTGAATTCTAAATCTGACCAGAGATGACTTGCTTTACATACAAGTGGTTGGTTATGTTCAATTGTTAACAAGGTGTTTTTTTTTTTTTTTCAATTATTAACAGTCTCATCATTTGTAATTTCCCCTTTAAGCGCTGCTAAGAACTGAACCAGTTAATCTTCATTGCTTAACAAGAACGGTTTTTATCGTTTAATGAGTGTATATAATCAATGTTTTCTACCCTGGGACAGTGGTAACACAAATATAATGAATGGCGTACTTCATGTTTCAATTTTATGCAGGTGGACTGAGGGTGAAGCGGAGGACCTCTCAACAAGCACTTCAATTTCCTTTCAAACATTTCTTGAATCCGAAACCTTTCAAGAAGAAAGCTAAGAAAAGCAGAACTAAGAGAACATAATTCTGCTTCATTTTTAAGATAAAATTTTGATTATTGTTGCATGGCTTTCGTGTGAGCTGATTCTTAAAATATTTCCATTAATATATTCACTTTACTTGCTTGACTTGCAGATCTCTCTAAATAAAATTGCAATCAATTTGATCGCTTCTGACCTATATTTTTTCTATTTATAAGTATGTTCCAATTGGAAAAACCTGTTTTTCAACTCCAAAAAAGTCTAAACCAAACTTCTTGTTGAACTATTTTGAGACAGTTAATCTACACTGTGTATTGTCTAGCTACACTAACAATCTATAATCTTAGTACACCAGCAGTGGGATATTGCTGGGCATGTGGTATTGAATTTTCAAAGAATTTAACGTATCACTTTCATTCTTTCCTACATGTGTTTGACAGTGTTACGATACTCCAAAAGTGGCCCCTCTTGGGTCCTTTTGTGTAATCAACAAGAGATATGATATCATTAATAAAGGTATTTACATTACAGCCTTTTTATGTGTTGCATTTATAGCTTGGTAGCTTATTATCATGGCATCCATTGTGCATGTATTGTTTATTTATGCATCTGTTTCTGAGGTGGGGTTCCCATAATTCCCTATTCCATCAAACGGTGGTTTTTTGCGTCACACAAGGGGAAGCAAAGTAGTCTTTCTTTGGGTTATACATGCACTCTCCAGTGAGGCAAGGTTGATATAAAATGGCCCAGTGAGAAGGTATGGTTTCTACTTAAGATAAAGATGTGGGAGAGAAGGTAGTTTTCTACTTTAGATAAAGGTGGCTTGGTGCCAAGCAGAGGTTCAATTTATGAAACTTTTAGCATTTGTCAATTAATAAGAAATGTTTTAGGTAAAGATTTTGGAATTGATTTATAATTGTGAGGCATTATTTCACATGACATCATAAATTTTTTGATTTGAGTAAAAGTAAATTGCACCATAAGATAAAGTGAAGAGGTACTATAATCATGTTTCTAAGTTCAAAGGATTAAACTGTAATGTAATTTGTAGAAGATATAATAAAATATTAATCAAAATGTATTTTTTATCCTTTAACTTTTGTTTAAGTTTTGATTTTATCATCAAGCTGACGAACTTAAGGCAACAAGTCTCATCCTCTTCCAAGAATTGCTGATGTTCATATTGCTTCAAGTCAACATAACAAGTTTTTACAGGCATTTCCAGACCAAAGGGATTTACTAGCGGAACCAGAAAGTACCAAAGTTTGAACTCAGCCTCGTCTTTTTAGACCACACTTCAACTAGGAAGTAAATTGCGACTTATTGACTTGTCTTATTTGAAGGACATCTCTTATTTGAAGCAGCAACATGCATAGTTCATCGACCTTTGGGAGGTGTAGGAGGTTTCCTCCTCATATAATTTGTTTTAAGTGTTAGGATTGTGTTCTCTTGTTGCAGTTGTTCTTGTAGGTTTCAGTGTTGGAGTTGCAATCTTTGTAGTTGCACCAATGTGCCCTTTTTCAGTTTGTACCTTATAACTTTGTGACTGGTTTTTTTTCTTTTGGAAAAGTTTTAATTTTATCCTCTAATTTATATTTGGATCAATATTATTATATGATTTTCAAAATGAACACAATGTCAACCATTTTGTAAATTTTCGGATAACTGATTATATTAATGCATATTGCTAATTAGATTATAAATTTATTTTCTTAAGTTATTTTATTTTAAAAAATAAGTTTGGAATTTATCAACTATTTTTATTATGAATTCTTAAATCCCATTTTCAACTTCCACTAGGAAAGTTGGGTACTATTATTATGGTCAGCACACTGTAATGGAGACATAAATTCGTATGTGCTTACTTAAGATAGAGATAGTAATAAATTTGAAATTTTTTTTAAAGTAAAAGATATTCAATTTTTAATTCAGTTATAACTTGTCTTAATCATTAATTTGTTAGTTCTCTTATCATTTTTTGTATTAGTCAGCAATTTGTTAGTTTTTTTTTTATCGATTTTTGGTCTAAGAAACAATTTAATTACAAAGTGTTTAATATTATGTCGATTTTATAAATTAGAAGCAAAATTGATTTAAATAAAAATTATACGATAAAATTAAGTTTGGAGTGAAAGTTAAAAGAAAGAGAAACACTTTGCTTTACCAAAAATATTTGCTGTATCAGCCTTTTGTTAATGGCTTAAACTACCGCGATGGCTCAACTAACATTAATTTGACAATGTTTACTTTAGGCCTTTGATAACCAAAATGAGAACATGCACAATAAATTAACACACGAAATTATATGTATTTTATTAAAAATTTTAAAATATTTATTCTCTGTATCTTTATTAAAAAAATTTACATTCTACTGGGCAATTACTTGTAGAAGAAAATTAATGTTAACATGTTATATCTTTACCACTTTTCCCCGGACTCTTGTCCACTCTCACCAATTAAGCTAAGTCGAAATAGCATAATGCTGATATCTACGATGCACCGACACTTCATATAGCAGCTGTGTCTGTGTGTCGGAAATGTTTCCGACATCGACACTCATCGACACCGACACAAAACGTGTCGGGGCCGTGTCGGTAATTTCAAAAAGTTCAGACACCCGTTCCCTATTTCGACACTTGTGTCAAGCTCAATTTCGAGATCGTGTCCGTAATTTTAAAAAGTTCGGACACATATTCTCTATTTTAACACGCGTGTCAAGCTCGATTTCTAGCTTATTATTTGTTATGTCATGTTATTTAATATTATGAGTACTTATTTTCATATGAAAA
>JANHAO010016023.1:0-14559 GCA_026873985.1 Saraca asoca | reverse complement strand
AGTTGGTGAGCCTAACAAGCTTCCATTGTTGACAAAGTTTAAGTTGGTGAGCCTAACTTTGACATAAGCCACCATTTTCAACAAATCTGTGACAATCAAGGTCTTGAATTGCTCATGATTACTGGTAACGAAGACATTATACCCTTCCCCGAAGGGGGATTATGCAGAGCTTGTGCCTTCTTAGGGCCTTACGGATTCTAGGCTTCAATAAGCTGAAGGTAGAACTTAACAGCCTTAGCACGTTAAAGGAACTGGCTATTTGAGAATGCCATGAGCTTAAGGAGTTTTCATAGCATGTGCAAACAGTGTATTAACCGTAGGTGTTGAAAGCAGCCCATCTCTAATATCTCTACATTTAATTGCTCTCTATAATCCAGATTCTTTGCCGGATAGCTTGGGGAACCTGATCTCTCTTCAAGAAGTAGAAATCATTAATTGTTTCAAGTTGAGTTTACCACCAAGTAGCTTTCAGTTGCTCCATAACTTGCAGAAATTATATATTTCCAGGTGTCCAGAGTTGAAGAAGCAATACAAGAAGGGAACGGGGGAAGATTGGCACAAGATAGAACATGTGCCAAACATCAAATTGGAACGAGAACCCACATTTTGTGGTAAATTCGTAGTTTTTTTTTTTCCCCTCATTTCTTTCTGACTGCATGCAGTATATTCATGTGTAATCAACGAATTTGTGGAAGACAATAGTTTGTGTCAAATTATCTTTCATGATACTCTGTAACAACTGCATCCATGCCAAAAGATGCTTGATCCCTTTTTCTCGAATCACGAATATAACATGATAAATATGTCTCTGAAATTTTCGGCTTTGTATCTATTTGTTCATGAACTGACTTGATATTTTTTTCAAGTGCCGAACTTTTATTTCGTCTTTCCCTGATACTGAAGTACTGAACTTAAAATGAACATTTTGCAGATATGTAGAGCAGATAAGAAGGCCCAAGAGGTTGAGCTTAAATGGTTCCAAGAAGTGTAAAATGTGAATTAAGTATAGTCAAAGTATACATGTATTGCATGATTAAATCTGGGTTAGGTTTATTTTTTTTCCATAAAAACATAACTTTTTCCTATTATATTTTCTTTGTACTCATTGAGTTGAAAGCCTGAATTATATGTTAAGTTTGATGAATTCATAACCTGACTATGATATTAATTCGAAATTTTGTCAGTGTGAAACTTCAAATAACCGCGTAATGCTAGAATTGGAGGGTCTCTCCTCTCCAATTTTGTGATCTTGCTAGAAAAGGATCATCTCTTCTTGCTGCCAACTTTCGTGGGTTAAATACTACATGGA
This sequence comes from Saraca asoca, assembly GCA_026873985.1. NCBI lineage: Eukaryota > Viridiplantae > Streptophyta > Magnoliopsida > Fabales > Fabaceae > Saraca > Saraca asoca. The sequence continues at coordinate 13,250 of JANHAO010016023.1, read as the reverse complement.
GAGTCAAGTTCCTTGCAAGGCCAACCTTCTTTTCACTCAATAAGAAAGAAATTATTGATTGTCTTTAAAAATATGGTGCTCTATATTCACTAAACAAGGAAAAATTATTTATTATTTTTTTAGTTTTTAATGTCTTTACAAATATTATATGAAATCTTAATTGAATGTGTCTGAAAAAATTGACAACTAATAATAAATGATTTTTTTTTCATTTATTTAGTATATATAAAGAAAAGTGTTATTGGATTATCCATATAATTTCTCTTCCTTATATTGTAAGAAGGTAGCATATATGATATACTACATAGTTTATCTAGTGTACTCATCATCATCACATAATTTTGAAGATATTCCATTTTATAAGGGAAAAAAAAAAGAAAAAGAAAGAAAAAAAGAAAAGAAAATGTGCCGTTGTCAAACTTCACAGAGCACCCTATTATTAGAAGGCACCTCCTTAGAAATTAATTGCTATCTTACAACTTGCATATAAATTTTAATGAGACCACGATCAGATGCACATATGGTTAATTCAGTAATTCAGTAAAATTCTTCATGCAAAAGAGTTCGTGATGTCAAAATGATTGAATGCGCTTGTACGTTTGATAAAGTAGGAAGTTTGTTTAAGAAAATTGGTAGTATTTTGCATTGTTTCAGAGCTACTACCCAACCTAAGATTGGAACTCTTCAAAACTTTATATATCTAACGGGGAGTAGCAATTGATCTTTGGCTAAGTCTAAGAGATATTAAAATGAGTCTACTCTTACTATCTGACTTGCAAAATATCAAACTTCGCAATTAACAATAATTTTAAATTTAAGTTTTCAACAATTACAATTTTAAGAAAATATAAATAAATATATATACTTGTTATAGTGCAAAATTATGACAAAATACCAGTTGTGCATATCAATAAAATTACAATGTGATGTGTAAATTATATTTGTATACCACATTTAAATACCACTTTAAGTTTTGACACATGATATGTGAGTGCTCACAATTGTATAAATTAAATTATTTATGTTTTATAAATGAACACTCTGAAAGATAATGCTAAATTGCATAAACATTGCTTATCTAAGTTTTTTTTTTTCATAGATAGTTTTCCTTTCAATATTGTCTAATTCAACAATTTATTACATCGAGCTTCAACTTTTATGACATATCGGGTGGGACATAATATTTTGTTAGGATATTTAGATGTAAAACTGTATTGACAAAGTTCAAAATGTAAAAAACAGCAAACTTAGAAGACACAAAAATTAAAGTAGTTTGGCTTACGGCTTATGATGAGAGCATAGAAGACTAAACTAAGAATCACTAAGAGGCTTTATACTTATCAAGAGGACCTTGTGACCAAAGCTAAGATAAAGAAGAAAAGAGAAGCAATTCAGGGGTTTTGTTACACACTTTGGAGCTTACTAAGAGAAGCATGGCTTTGGAGGTTCAAGATTTATTTGCATTGAAGCCATGTCATCAAATGGAGCCACCTAAGCATCCACAAGGCCACAACATGACTAATTGTGTGGCACTATTTTTGGAGCTGCCTTGTGCTAATTTGGACTCCATTGTTAGCCAATTGGATGAGCTAAATGAGGCTAATTATTTGTGGCTTATTTAGGCATGATATGGGCTATTTTATTGTATCATTTTATGGGTTGTTTTGGACCTTTTTATTGCATTATTTTGGAGCTGAATTAGCTCATGTTTTTACCGCCACATGTGAGGGGCTGATTAGCCTATTTTTATGACTTGTGTTTGAACCTTTGTAATGGCCTATGTTGGTTCCCTATTGTTGGATTCTAGTTATATTTCAATGGAAGTCTTGAATCTTCTTTTGAATTTTAAAAGAAAATTATCAAAGTTTATTTAATGATTGTAATTACTTATATTGAAAGCTAAAATCTTAAAGTGGTTCCACTTCAATTGAAATCACAATTAATTAAAGTGTACGTCCACTTGACCAAATCCTCAATCGAATGGTCCTGATTTTATTACTAAACACAAGAATTTGCTGGGCTCTTGAGAACCAATTTAGATACAAAAATTTATTACACTTTCTAAAACTATGATTAACCTCACAATTAGAGAAGATGCAAAGGGAAGATCATCCTCTCCCTTTGTATCTTAGATTTCTAAACCTTGGAAATCTAAAATAGGAACAAGGTTTCAAAATAGAATATACAATACTTGAATTGAGATGTGGATCTCAATTATCTAATGTATAATCTCCTTCAATTTGATCCAAGAATGATTCAATTTGATGAAAACAGATGAGGTAGAGATAGATATGCTTTTAGCTTTGTTTTCTCTCAATTTTTCACCTTATAAAAGTAGGCTAATCAACCTCTCCCATGTGGAGGTAGAAAGATGAGTCAATTTAGCCCTAAGTGATAAAATGATACAATAAAAAACCCTATATCATGCCCTTAAAGTGATATAATAAAATACCCTATATCATGCCCAAATAAGCCACAAATAATCAAGCTCAGTTTAGCTCATCCAAGTGGCCAAAGTGACGTCCAAATCATCACAAGGTGGCTCCAAAAATAGCACCACACAATCAACCATGTTGTGGCCTTATGGATACTTAGGTGGCTCCATTTGATGACATGGCTTCAATGCAAATAAATCTTGAACCTCCAAAGCCACGCTCCTCTTGTGAGCTCCAAAATTTATGATAAAGCCCTTGAATTGCTTGTCTCGTCTTCTTTACCTTGGCTCTAGTCACGAGTCTTCCTGGTAAGTGCAAAGTCTCTTGGTGATTTTTAGTTTGGTCTCCCTTGTTCTCATTAGAAAGCTAACATAAAAGTTTAAATCATAAAAAACAAAACTAAATCTTTAGAATTTAACTAACTCCATACTATATGGTTTTTCCTCAACCACTTATTCACAAATCATATTTGATTTCAAACTTATAATTAGGATCCAAGTCAATTTCTTTAACCAACCCGTCAATTCAATTCATAATTTTAGTAATCATTCCCAATTGCACCTTATCCCTTCACCATATTAATTTTCCTGTTGTCCCTCCATCAGTTAAATGGCCCTATTCAATATGATTCCAAGTGCACTTGGGATTTCTATAGGAAACTTCCCAAGGATCCTAACTTCATTTCAAAATTCAAAGTTTATCAATATGATTTCACAATTTTTTTTTCAAGAAAGCATAAAAGAGACAATTCAAATTTCACTCTTGTAATTCAAATACAATTGCTACAATACTACATTAATCTCTTTCAAGATAAACATATAGAAGGATCCAAACTCATTTGGAAAGTTAACAACATACCTTATTACCAAGATAACCAATCATAACTCTCTCTCTCTCTCTCTCTCTCACACACACACAAACACACACACACAAACACACACACATACACATTTATTTATTTATAGATTCATGTACATACGCAAGATTGCTACAACATAAAAGTTTCCTTTTGCAGATAAGAATTTAATGAGTGTTCCAAATTGATTTATAAAAATAACATAGCGTGAATATCAAGTTTCACCTAGCAATCAAAATATTCCATTGTATGTCATATACATATAAGGAAGGAAGTGAATCATCCACTCACCTTGTGTTGGAAAAAGGGAATGCCTTTGAATTATAAAACAATTAGAGTGGCAATCACAATCTCATGAACCTTCCCACTCTAAAATTTTTCCTCACCCTTCACAATGAGAACAAAAGAATAAAATAGAATAAATTCTAAATTCTCATAACCAACCACCTAGCACAACCATACCATAACTAATTGAAAATCATAGGTGAAGAACCAATAACTCATAATCACATACTAGCTTAATTGGCATGATTTCCTTGACAAAATTTAACCCAAAATCATTTCCAAACTTTAATTATAGAGTTGTACCAAGATAATCAAATTTGACATAAGGAAAAAAGGCAAGAAAAGAAAATGGAATTAGGGAGTATAAAGTACTTTTTACATTGTTTACAAACACTTTGATTGAATTGAAGAGATGTGGAATTGGGTAGCTATGCAAAAAAATTGGCTCCACCTGCTATAATTTTGCAGACCAATTGGTGTTTGTCTTCTTTGCCCTTGGCCAACTGCTATAAGGGTTGATGAACCAGTTGGACATGCATCAGCTCTGAGCAGTGGAGGATAGTTGAGTGAAGACCAGTTGCTGGAGCCATCAGAAATGAACTGGCAATGAAAAGCGACGTCAATGAAAGCCATGCAGAGTTGCATATAGAGGATAAGTAGATCGGGCATGAGGTAGAGCTTTCCTTCTCTCAGTTGCTCAAGTCTCTATTTCAAATAGAGAGATGGCACGTGGGCTTTCAAAGTTTTTTTATTAATCCTTTTTGTTTTTCTTTATACACACGCACACACACACACAAGTATAATACGGGAATAACTACATAATCAAATTGGGGTCTCTTGAAGAAAGGGTGAATAGGTCTAGGAGGTATCTACTCTGTAAAAGAAACTCTAAGAAAAGGAAAAGGCCTCCTCTTTTTTTTATTAGTAAGTTTGAATTTTTGTGGTAAGATAGTCTAAATCATTATTAAACACTGAAAAAAATGGCATATAAAAATAGTTAAACAAGGTTGGTTAATTTGCTTAACATTTTAGTTTTATAATAGTTACTTAAAATAATTTAATAAATCCAAACATTCATAAACTTTTATAAATTTTCAAATAATTTACTGACTAAAGCCTAATTGTAATGAAATTGGAATACATTCAAGAACTAAAAGTAAAAATTTGTATAAGAGAGACTTCTTAGAAGTAAGACTTAAATTTGATCAAAATCATTTACTAAAATTTCCTATGTAAAAAAACATTTTACATACATTATACATGAAATTCTGAATATTCAAAGACAATATGAGTTTATAGAAAAAAACTTTCTAAAAAATTGCTCATAAAAGAGGTTTGGACATCACAACCTTTATAACAATTGTTCAATAAGACTTTTGGGTATTACAAAGTCTCCCCCTTGAATAGAATTTACCCATATTGTCTCCTACTCTAGCATTGGTTAAGCAGAATTTCTCCCCAAGGGGATGACTAATTGAAACGAACACATGATTAAGGGCTTACATGTTCTACAAGGTAACATTGGAGAGCTTTAATTAGCTCTAGCAATAAATAGCAATTATCAAGAGATTTCTTAAGGAACTCTTGGAGTGGGTTCAACACTACAACAAAGACAATAAAAGAAGATCATCTATCCCAACATCAATATGACCCAAATAGAAGTAGAAACATGACATATTCTCTCTTCCACGACTTCCTTCATTTGTGACCAACTACTACTTTTCATAATGCATTTTTTTTTCAGGAAGAACATACTCCAAATTCCTTAGCATATTCAATAAGTTAACTTTTACAAAAGCTTACTGCTATAAAAAATGGTATTATAAAATGTTTAAGGCATCTCACAAAACCTATAGCCATGGACAGATTATCTAGAGGCCAATTTTACCTTGAAAAAGAAAAAGAGCCACGTAATGCAATCTACATCGTGTGAAAGTATTTAATAATTGAAAACTTCATAAATTTTAATTTAGGTCATATATCACTAACTTGTAGGTTGAAGATTAAAACATGTAAAGACACTCAACTTCTTTGAATCCTCAACATTCATTTGTTGTTTTCGTATATATAAATATACATATAGACACACACACACACACACACACACACACACACAAAAGTTTTTTTTTTTTTTAACATTGTTAGATAATTTTCATCCTCAATGCAGCTAAATAGGGATGTAAGCAAAGCCACACAGTAGAGGTAGAAATTGGCTTTTGCAACTAACCAAAATACCTTTTTTGTTGTAAACTTCAAAGGTTCTTTTTGTTGACTTAAAAAAATGAATGATTTAATGTCACATCCTGCCCTAATGTCATGGGCCGATAGCTCTCTAGCCGAACCATGTAACACACAATGCCAACTCTTGGCCAACATGCTAGCCTTCTAATAAATTTGAGCCATACTTGGATAGATAGTCAAGGTATTGAAGATTTTGTTACCCATACAACCAAAATCTCATGCACAACATGTCTGCAAGCCAACATGAGCATGTAGTTGAAGCATTAGCGCATATCAAGTCTCAAAGAATGTGTCACATAAGAAGCTTCTAATGCATATCGAGAAGGGACTTTTTTAAAAATAAGGAGAGGGATAACTCCATTTATTAATATATGCCTCATTACATAGTTTTGAGTGTGTAAGGGAAGTATCTCTAAGCTCCACACTTTGATCCCTAGCCCGAATCATAGGACCCACTAGGTCACTGACTCGCCTCCTTAAAGAATATTTTAAGCAAAAGCCTTATAGACAACAGTAGACATACTTTTTCCTAGTTGACATAAGGACTATTCTCCTAGATCCTAAAGGTTCTAATGCACCATCTCATATGAACACAAAGATAAAAATGTAAGGATTGTAACCATGTATCTTTCTAATCATACTACCCCAAAATGGGAAAAATTTGAAAAAATAATCTACAAGTGCATTTGCTCCCAAATTTGCACTACAAGGTCTTTAGTCTACTCCACTCAAACTACTTCCTCAACTGCTCTACTTGTCTCTTTGAGCTAACATCATTTGAGAGGCTTTGATGAATGGCACCCTCAACCTAACATAGCTTTTAGGATCGTTGTCAGTCTACTACTCCTTAGTCCTCCCTTGACTTCCTTGTTGCTCTATCTTCTTGAACTTACACCTTTGCACATTTGCTTTCCTTCCACAATTTTGGATAGTTGCCTCTTGTTAATGGTAGAATTTGGTTTGGTAAACCCAAATTTTAGTGAACATCTAGATTGTGAGGAGCAAGCATGTGAACAGGATACAAGGAGAATGAAGGAGGAGAAGAACAGACACCAGGAGCATTTTTATCATGGTTTGACTAAAGTTAGATTGACCCCTATATCCACGTTGATTGTATTTGCCCTTAGGTGGTGGTTTCACTATTCAGATTGACAGAGTTACAGTATACAAGCCTCTCTTACTATTTTGACAGAGCTTCTACTTCTCTTTTGGAAATCCCCTTATAATGGTCTCCCTCCTCATATTTATAGAGGTTGGGAGGTTACAAATATAAATTAATAGGCCATAAATATGTTACATCAAATAATAAATGTATAGGACAATATAGGCTCCTACAAGTCGGCTTAGACAGGTTGCTTTCTATATGTGGGCTCCTCTAGTCACTGCCAGTAAAAGGGCTTTATGGATTGCCTGTGAGTCTATGCATTTCTGGTTTGACTTTAGTGGGCATATGGTTGGGAAAGAAAGTGTGTTCTACAAGCTTTAGCTCCCATTTTGGGGTTGCTACTGGCCGGAGGTCTATGATCCCACGCTTGTGCTTAGCAATGGGGGTTCACACAAGATGAGCTATTGGTCATACGGGTCGGGCTCATCTTTAGTGAGCTTAGATTTCTACCTTGGCCTCGTTAGTGAGCCAGGGTTTCCATCCAGAACTTGTCATGTCTTGAGCTCGCGACTAGCGAGCCGGTGCCCCCTCACGCAACCTTAGCTCTTTGAGTGATCTGGGCCTTTCTTGGCTAGACTTGTCTTCTATTAGGCCTTTGCTAACCCATTCGACTAATACCAAAAATCACCTATAACACCTCTATAACTTTAGTGTCTTCAATAATGCTACCTCTACAAACTTTGTATTCTACCTTTGTAGACTCAACTTCATTGTCTCGATACAAACCCACATGTCACTATCTCCACAGCTCTTTCGACTCTGTCACCTTTGCAATTTCACATGTCCCACTGCCTCTGCAGCATTCAGGTTGTTACCCCTATAACTTGTACTTGCCTCACTACCTCTATAGCTTGCAACACATTATCCCCACACAACTCTTGATTTGACTTGCTATCTTTGCACAGTTCTCAATTCCACTCACTACCTTTGTAGTTCTTGATTCGACTAGCTGTATCTGCACAACTCTTGATTCAACTCGCTACTTTGTAGCTTAAATGTGTGCTACCTCTTTAACTTTTGCTAGTGCTTTATATTTTGGATGTCTACTAATAGATAGCCCCACATCTAATGTCCCATACACTGATGTGAGAGATGTAAGTCTCATATCTTGTTCACAAAACATGGCTTGCTCCCAAGTCCCACACCTTGCTTACAAGTTTGCTCACTCTTGGCCCTCTTTGAATTGACACCATTATGGTATCATTCAACCATCACAGTCTATTTAGAGTTAATGCAACCTAGCATCATGGTTCTCACAACTCCTCCTAGGTTTGTACACTCAAGTGTTATCTCCTTGATGATGATACTGGCTTGTCTTCCATGACCATTATAGCTACTCACTAGTATCATTGCCCTTATAGCAACTTTTTCGATGATCAATGCCATTTCTCTTGGCATTTCTTGAGAGACATTCCTTCTCTGAAGACTCCTCTTCCAAGTGCATCCTCATGATAGCTCCCCCACATTAATGACTTTGATAGGGGTTAAGCATCAAGCATCCTTCACTCGAGCTTGAGTTTCACTTTACCTGTACACGAGCAATTATGAATCTCATGATCATTGCCACAAAATCTATCTTGCAACTATGTAGTGCTAGTTTGCTATGCCTTGAGGTCATTGCCACTACTCTGTTAAGTGATTATGTAGCACTAGCTCACTACTCAGGTATCATTGGTGCTTGTCATATGATTATGATGTGCTAGCTCCCTAGCATCTCATCTCGAATCTTATGGATAGCACTAGAGCTCACTCCTTGCATCCACAGATTGTGTACAATGGATCCCTCCAGGATCATCTTAACCCCTTCAGGTTTACTCCTTAGAGTAAAATTCATGCCCTTCGACATGATTTTAGACTCATATAATAAGATTTATCCGCTCAACACATCACAAGAGATGTGCCATCCTATAGGATATGTCTATTGTCTATTGTGGCCATACTATCTCAAGCATGACTGTGGTTTCACCCTTTAGGCTTCGCTGACAGCTAATATGTCCCTCATGGATATGGTCAAGCTTTCTTCGTAAGATTAGGGCTTCTCTCGGGGCTTTCTTCTATTAGATAGGCAGTCAATTGACTCACTCACTTAAGTGGTTTGCATTCCTTTGAATGCCTACTATGAATGAGCGCATAATTAATGTTCAGTACTATACAGTAAGTTCTCCAACTTCTATGCATGCTTACACTTGATGCACTATTAATGTTCCCTTGAATGCAATATCTTGCACACTAGCCCTCGATTTGCTTCAACCTCTTGCACCTATCTCGGCCAAGTCCTTAGCAGTATCTCTTTGCTATTTCCCATGAGTGTCTGCTTGACCCATAAACTCAACATGCTTTCAACAAGCCGATTCTACCCTAATCATGGCCCACCCAATTTGCTTTCTCTAGCACAACTGAGCTCTAATACTCTATTGTTATAGGCTGGTAACTCTTTAGTTGAAACTGTGCGATGCATGATACAACCAAAATCTCATGCATAACATGTCTGCAAGTAAATATAAGCATATAGTTGAAGCATTAGCACATATTGAGTCTTAAAGAACATGCCACACAAGAAGCCTCTAGTGCATATCGAGAAAGGCTTTTTCTAAAAAATAAGGAGAGGGATAATTATATTTTATTAATATATGCCTCATTACATAGTTTTAAGTGTGTAGAGAGAGTATCTCTAAGCTCCACATTTTGATCCCTAAACTGAATCATAGTGCCCACTAGGTCACTGACTCACCCTCTCAAGAGCAATTTAAGCAAAAGCCTTATTGACAATAGTAGATATACTTTTTCCTAGTTGACATAAGGACTATTATATTTGAAAAGCGGCTCAACATGAATGGACCTGCGAGCAGCTCGTGAGTGGCAAAGGGACCAGCTCAAAGAGCGTCTAGATCACCTCATCATTAGATCACATCGTGAAGTGACCTCATCACCTCGAGCTCATGCGCAACAGAGCGAGCTCGACCCCTCCATCCCAAAGACAAACATGTCCATAGGCCAAACGACCTGGCCAATGAAGTACAGCTAGTGACATGAAACTCATTAGATAGAAGACCAAGTCATATCCTCCTCTAACAGATAAGTGGGGCCTACCTGCAAGAGATAATCTACAGTAGCCAAAAAAGGAGATTTGATCTGTATATTCTATCTTATACAATAAATGTTAATGTAACACATTTACTGCACATGTAATTATCATTATAACCTCCTCTCCTTTATAAATATGAGGAAGGAGCCCTCTACAAAAGAGGGAGAGATCTGGGGAACATAGGAGAAATACTGCTGAAATAGAAACTTAATACTGTAAATTTGTAGAAACATTATCACCACAACACGGTACCGTGGACGTAGGGTCTAGTAATATCCGGATTTGACCGAACTATGTTAAACCTTGTATCTCTTTTCTCCATTCTTCCCTCCATCTTCGTTTATTTTACTATTTTATCATGCTTGAACTGGATGAAGGTCAGAGATCCTGTAAGAATCCTTCCCTATTGGCTGAAGTTTGAACTCTTCATACGAACCAAATTTCATCATCAACATTTTGGCGCTGTCTGTGGAGATTTCACTAGTTCTGGTTGTTTCTTACTACAATGGCCAAGGGAAGAGCTACTAGAGCTTCTATTCCACAACCCTATCCTCCGGATGGCCACATTTCAACAACAGACTCATCTACTGCTCCCATTATCAGAGTAGCTACTAGTATCCCTCCAACCAATTTAGTACAACCAGTCCTCGCCATTAACAGCACCGATGAATCACGAACCTCGCTTCAACACCAGGAAAAGTTTGAGCACATGGTAGGAGAGCTGGCCAAATCATTCACAATGCTGGTGCAAGCACAGGCCCAGAATGTGCAAGGGTAGGCTGAAGCCGCCATACCCGAAGTTAGGCACTTTAGAGAGACTGATCAGGAGCAAACTCAAATCGCCATCCACATGGCCAGAACAGTGAACCAAACCACCAAGTCTCTAGCTAAGGACTGGGGCCTTGCACGTTTTGGTGGGAGACCTCCTTTAAAAAGTTAAGCATTTGGAAGAGCATCCTCAAACTTAAAGTGATCGAAACCACTTTGGGAATTAAACCCCATTCTCTAGAGAGATCATGGAGGAACCTCTTCCGTGCAAGCTCAAAGTCCTAGCCATTCCGTTGTATGATGAAGATAGTGACCTGCACAACCACCTGGACCTATTCAACTTCTAGATGGATTTATAAGCTTGTAACCCCTTAGTCAAGTACTGCATGTTCCCCGCTACTTTGGGTGAAGTTCCTTGAGTATGGTTCAGGAACCTCCTAACTCACAGCATCAGTAGTTAGGAGAAGTGCCAGAAAAAGTTTGTTGATCAATACTGAGCGCTGCGGAAGCAGCTTGCGCCCCTATGCCATTTCACTATGGTTTTCCAAGGCAAGCATGAGATGCTAAAAGACTACGTAGCTCGTTTCTAGTGTGAGATAAATAACGTCGAGAAGCCCTCAAATGCGGCTATCCTAACCGTTGTCTCGGTGGGACTTTGTCGAGATGGAAAGCTCTTCAGAAGTTTGTATAAGTGCCCAGTTGACAACCTGGGTGAGTTTTATGAGCAAGCTGTGAAATAGATCAAATGGGATAAAACTTTCAGCCCGCAGAAGTTTGAGTCAAATAACTCGACCCAGAGTAAGAAGAGGAATAATCGCTGAAACGGGAATGACAACCCCGAGTGCTAGCTCACTAAGAAGAGCAAGATGAGTGACCCCTGTTCTCAAGTTGCCACAGTAGCTATAGCGTCTTGTCAGATTCCTAGGATAAAATTTTCTTGGAGGAAAGGGATAGGGAAAATTTTGGAAGACCTAAACCCTTGAAAACTCCATTTAGGCAGAGGAATAGGGATGAGTTCTGTGCCTGTCATAATGAGGCCAGACATGGGACATCAAATTGTCTGGCCCTCAGAGACGTGATTGAAGACCTGATCTGGAAAGGTCGCTTAAAGGAATATGTGGTGCAACCTACGGGACAACCTCCCCAGCCTAATACTGGCCAGGAGCCAAGGGGCTCAATTCGAATTATACACTAATGTTGTATTTTGAAATTTTGAAATGAATGAAAGTGTCCTTTCTTTACTTTGTTGAAAGTTATTTGCCATCTGGCTCGGTGTTGTTATTTTCATCACCCCATTGCGTCTTCTTCTCCCAGGAGTCATTGATTTTCATAGCTTACATGCGGTTAACTTCCACTAACTCTTGCAAGGAACTTCATGCCAATCGTGATCTTTGATCCAATTGAAGCCCCCTGGAGCTCTTTTCAGAGATGAATTGATGAATGCTGATGCCAGCATAATTGCATGCTTGTTGAGGTGCGAAGGCACTAAAAAACACTCATTTGTGCCAGCGCAGATATGTGCTCGTCGAGGTGCGGAGGCACTAAAAAACATTCGTTTGTGCCAGCACAGCTACGTGCTCGCTGAGGTGCAGAGGCACTAAAAAAAACTCGCTAATGCTAGTGTAACTACGTGCTCGCTGAGATGCGGAGGCACTAAAAAATACTTGTTTATGCCAGTGTAGCTGTGTTCTCACTAAGGTTCGGAGGTACTCTTAAATGCTCAACGCTAGCATGACTTCGTGATTGCTGAAGCGTAAGAATTGATAGAATGATTTGACGAAATGATTATTTGCCCAAGGCAATGGGATCATTCTATTTTGTAGCTCGCATGCAACCAACTGTTCGCAGCTTTCATGCAAACTTATCTTATTATTTTATGATTCCCTACTAACCTGTCTATTTACTTAGTCATGGGATTGCCCTGAGCATGAGATCGCTTTTGACCGCCACTCATGGTATTTTCTTGTTATGTGCAGGTCACATAGATTGATCAAACCAAGATGATTACATGAGAAATAAAAACAACAAGCAAAGATTGTAAAGAGAAATTTTATTAAAAGACCTCAACGAGGAAGATGTACATCAAAAAACTCTGAATACAAGTTAATCAAAACATAAAAAGGGAAAACCTATGACTAAGAAGAGAGATCGACCACGAATGGCCATACTCTGGCTGACTAGATCCCGTGCACTGATGCGAGCGTGTCAAGGCCGCCAAATTAGAAATTTATAAAATCGGATTACTCTACTCTACTTGTAGCATAGAGAAACACCGGATCGAACCCAAAGACCATTTATGAATGTTATCAATCTAATTAGGAGATATAATTGGGGGGTTGGTTTGGCAGAAACGAACCTACACTAATCTACACTAACATGCATGCAAAACAGAAACTACAACATAAACACACAAAC
>JANHAO010016022.1:0-14562 GCA_026873985.1 Saraca asoca | reverse complement strand
TTTTTATTTTCCTCTTGGAGCTCCTTTTCACCATCCTGAAATATAAAAACAAACTAAAGCAGTACCAAGAACAAAACTAACAAAATTAAGGAAAAAGTTAAACAAAAACCACAAACTAACAACTAATTAAGAGGTGATATTCATCATTTTTATAGGCACATTTTTCACTTATCAAGAATGCACTCCTCATGTGTCTTTATTGGTAAAAGTGATGTAGTCGGTGCTCATCCTAGCTTTCTTCACTGGTCCACCAACTTTATCACTCCTAGTGATCAATACGTGCCTTACCTTCCATATGTATCGCTCGTGGGACCTCTTTGAAGCTCCCATGATGTGCGGTCCACCATGAATGGTTAATATGGTCCTTACTGAGGAGGTTATTCATTCTCTGGAGACAATTGTCATTAATACTGAGCTAGTTGTTGGGACCACAGAGGTTGTTGTCTGGAGGGTCAGACCACATAGTCCCTTAAGTGACCTCTTCTGATGAGGTCTTCGATGGTGTCCTTAAGCGCCTAATAATCTGAAGTATTATGCCTGACCTCATTATGATAAGCACAAAACTTATTCTTATCTCTTCTTTGGAGGGGAACTTTTATGGGTATGGGTCTTCTGAAGTCCTTATTATCCCTCTTTGTTACGAAGATTCGATTTGGGTTGTCTGATAGGATACTATAGCTATTGTAGCGCCTTTGGTATTCAGGTTGCTCAGCCTTGGCTTTCTTCGTAACCTAACTATTTAATCCTCCTATTTGATCACTTTTGTTGTTCCTGCTATCTCCCCTCTTCATGCTTCAGCCTGAACCACTTGATTCCTCTTTCTAGTTGGGCTTCTTCGAATCGAAGGTTTCTTCCCATTTGATTTCTTTTACTGCTTGCTTGTAAAACTCCCCCAAGTCTTTCACCGGGGACTTATATATACTTTCATAAAGCTTATCATCCTTTCTAAGTCTGGATGAGATGGCCGTGAGAATGCTTTCATCAGAAGGGTTTTCGACGTTACTAACCTCACATCTAAATCGAGTAATGTAGTCTTTTAGTGGCTCATCCCTTCATTGAAATACCACCGCAAGATGGTAAGATGACATGAGCTACCTTTTTAACACCTGATACTGGCTGAGAAATTTTGCTTGGCATGCTTCCTAGCTATGAATGCTTCAAGCGGGAAGGTCCTAAACTATGTACAGGGCATCTCTTCTACGGTAGCGGGGAAGACACAGCACTATACTAGTGGCTTGGTGGTTTAGTGGTCCATCTGGACATTAAACACATCCAGATGGTTGTATGGCTCGCTATCCCCATTATATAGCGGGATACATGGGATTTTAAACCTCCAAGGAAGAGGTTCAACCTTGATCTCCCTAGTGACAGACTATCTCCCCTCATAGCGATCTCGGTAACTCTGAGTAGTAGGTTGCTCTTCTAGCTGCGGACCCTCTTCAGCAAATTTTCAATTTTTGGGTTTAGGGTTTTAGACCGATGACCAATGTTTTGGTGGCTCTTAAGACCGCCTCAACCGCGAGAATGGCAATCATGGGTTTTGCACCTTCCATTGTGTTCATGATTCAGAGAGTGGCTCCCAGACCTATGTTCGTTATCGATTTTTCCTAAGCTTCTCTCGTGGTATGAGCTCTAGCATCGTTGATCTTCTTTTGGTCTGCCTTTATGGATCCAATGGACTTGCGATCTTAATCATGAATTAGACAAGTGAACTGAGCCTGCTTGCTAATGTTCTTTTCTAACAATCTTCTCTTGCAGACCCCCTTGCTGATGGGGCTCTCCTTCAGGTTCAACATCCTTAGCTTGCCTTTGTATGCCCTACACTTGGGCCTAAGCCAACACCTTTATGACATAAACAACTCCTTCATGGAATTTTCAAGTGTTTCCTAATGTTGGAACCATGCTTGAACTCCATTCGCATTGAAGGCAACAGGTTGAGAAAAAATAAAAGGTGTCATGCCAATGGCAGCGGCTGTCGCTGGGGTGGCAAAAGTTCCTACTGCGAGAAAAACTGGGCCTCCAGCTGATAATTTCTCTCCTCACTACTGTATAAGATAGTCTGGCTGGGCAGCGATAGCACCAGAACTCCTTGTAATCCTTCCCCTTGCCATTATAGTTAGTTAGTAAACTAAAGGAGAAGAGAATGCAGTTGGGGCCCCACAGTGGGTGCCAAAATATTGACAGGGAAATTTGGTTCTAAGGATCTAATATTTTAGTCAACAGGGTTAGTTCTTGAAACCCTAAACTGCAAGCTACAAATGCAAGTATAGACCAGGAAAAATAAAGAAGAGAGGAAGGAGGAGAAGTAATGAATACAAAGTTTTATCGTGGTTTGGCTAAAGCCCATTTAGGCCCTTACGTCCATGTTGAACAATATTTTTAGTTGAAGAGTAGTGGTTCTGTATGGTTTTATAGGACTTTAACAACACTCTCTCACTGGAGTTTTTCTCCCTATTCTAGTAGAATGCTTGCACGCAAATTTCTCTCTTGTCCCATGCAGCAATTCTTTATGGCTATTTATAGACATAGGGAGGGTTACAAGTGTAATTTTACAAATAACAGAATGATTACATATGTCACTCCGGGCATTAAATGCTTGGCGTTGGATAATAAATGCCAGGTGAATCATTGTCAGATATCCAGGGGGTTGATGTGTCAATTCTGAATGATGATCTATCAATTGAGGGACACGTGTCTCTAGATGCTAAATAGACCTTTTGTACATATTCTGGGCTCATTGTCTTGGCAACCCGAGGCCACATCGGTCAACCTTGCCAAGTTCATTCAGCAAGTTTCTCAGAGGACGTCCCTGGTGCTTGCTTGCTTCCTCAACAAATCTTGCTTGGCTTTCATCCTTTGCTCATACTTAGTGGGTAATGACTCTCACTAAGCAATCCCGACCTGGGCTCTTTATGATTAGGCTTTGCATCTTATTAGGCCTTTGGTGAGCTTATTTTGTTTCGCCTGGAAAACACCTATAACAATAGATAAAATAAAATTCTAGGAGTAAAAAAATGTGACATGATATAAAATAAGAATTTAAAAACTTGTAACTAGCTATCAAAAAAGGTGACACATTATTAAATAAGGCAAAGCAAGGATTTCTTCTATGTAAGCAAAAAGAAATGTGTGAAGACATGAGTGAGTGAAAGTGTAAACTATTTTACATTGTTTGTGCATTAAAATTAAGTTCAAAAAGCAATAAAGAACCTTAATTATAGTGATATTTTTTAGTAGTTTTTTAATTACAAAACCATAATAAGTGGACAATAGTGTAAAATAGCTTTATTTGATTAGTATGTTAAAGTTATATTATTTTGTTTTTAAATTTTGACAGGTTCCACTTGGGTGGATGTGCACGTGCCTATTTGTGCACACCTAAGTGAGAAGTTTTAACTATTATATAGAAATGAGGAATTTTTTTTAAAAAAAATTTTTATGCAATTTTGAGTAATAGAATCGTAACTTCAAAATTTTCATATAAAACTTACAAGATTTGGGATGGATTTTTACTTTGTCTTGTTTAATAGTGTTTCACATTTTTTAAACTCTTACTTTATCTTATTTAATAGTGTCACATTTTTTTATTCACTTCATTCTCTTTATCTATCATTTAAGGTAAATGCATAAGAATTTAAGAAGGCTATTAAATAGTCTCAATTTTAGAACAAAAGAGTTGCATTTTAATAGTTTATCTTACACTAAGATGATGGACACATGGGGCTAATTGGGCTCTCTTGCGCCACTTAGGCTGATTACGACTCTTGGGCTAATATGGAGTGTCCCTTGTATGGGCTATTTAGGTTCTATTTGTAACACTAACTTGTAGGGCTAATTGGGTCCATTTGTATTTGTTTGGCTTTGGGCCTTTTGTGATAGTTTAGGCCTTTATGTTTGTTGAATCTTCGAGTTGTATTTTGGGCTTGTTTTAATTTGATGAGTGCAGCCCATTTAGTTTAGTGATAGCTATTTAGAAGGGCTTGTTTCTTTAAGGATATAGATTAGACATATTTGAGAATTGAAGAGTTATCTTCTTGTGAGAGCTTTCTCTCTTAGGGGTTTTTGAATGAATTTGAGACTTATCAAAGAGATCTCTCTTTATGGTATTAAATTCATCAATTATCACTCCTCTTCTTCTCTTTTCTCGAGTATGGTGTAAATATCCTTCTTTTTCGTTCATTATCGGGGCTGAATTTGGGAAGGCCCATGGGCATCTCTTGTGGATATCACATCAATTTGGTATTAGAGCTTTAACTCTCCAAATTTAGGTTTGATTTCTAGTTTTGTTCTTATTGTTTTGCTATAGAATTTTGTGCATTTTTCTTGTTAGTTTGTGCTTTATTTTTGCACCATTTTGGCTGGTCTTTTCTTGCTGAAGTTGTGTGCGTTAGTTGTATTTCTTATTAACTTTAATTACTGTCTGGTTGGTGTTAATTGTTCTACTGAAATCTATTATTGTTAGGCGTTATTTTGCTATAAATTGTATAGAATTTTTGTTCTTTTTTTCTGTGCACACCAAGTGTTTGATGAATTGTTTGAGCTCCTTTTGCTTTGCTATTGATACTTAAAATTAATTTTCCACACATTTGAACTTCAAGTTTGCAAAAAACTTTTAAACACTCTTGAGCAATTGTAGTATGTCCAATTTAACAAAATTTTGAAACCACAAGAAGCAGGAGCAATGTTTTAATTTAGGGTTAGTTTATTCTGATGGAGATCATCTACTATCATATTGTTATATATTATTTTTTTAATCATAAAGTGTTTAAGTAAAATGAAAATCTTTTACTTATATAAAAAAAATGAGATTTTTTTAAAAAAAAATTTCAAAAAAATAAATAGAGCCTTAATTTAACTAAGGTTTAGTTTGATACATTAATAGTGAAAGGGTTTGAATCTAAAACTTCCAATAGATCACTCAAACTCTTCGCTATTAAACTATAACTATTGGCTTTATTTAACTAAGATTTAGATAGTTGACCTTGTTCCTCATTAAATATTCTAAATGTTTGATTTTATCTCTAAATTATAAGAAAATTATATACATTAAATTGCATAGAATTTTGAACACCAAGAAATAATTGGAAGCATACCTTTGATGAATCTCTATAAAATTAATAGTGCACATTGGTGGTATAGGGATTCCTCTCCTTTCCCTACATTTAGGGCTTTCAATGGAGCAAGCCAATGATGACGACAAGCTAGGAGTGGAGAAAGGATTTAGCTAATATAAAGAAGCCTTAACTAGCCTTCCCATCATTGGCTAGTAAAAGGTATAGGTCTATATTTTAGCCTTCAAATGCATTAATCTATAATCAAGTATTACTAAACTCATAATAAGTAATAAATCACTTTATCAATCCTAGACTCTAGAAAATAAATCTTTTGGATCATTGTTTAACCAGCTTTATCAAAACTAAAATACTTAGAATTATTGGTAGCCAACACAAAAAGTTTTTAAAATTCTCCCACTTTAGCTACATTAATTGTAAAGATTTTATTTTAAAATATTTTATTTGAAAATGACTCTTATGCTGAACATGTCGCCATGATTTTAAAAATACAATGTCCAAAAGATATTCACCAGAAGCATGTCTTAGCCTAAAACATCTAAAAATATCGACTCATGGTGGTAATTACATTATTATTAACATAAGACCTTCCATGAATACAAATATTATCAAGTACTCAAATATGAGTCATTAATGCAAAAGTGTAGCAAGAAAAATAGCGTCAAAAGCATGATCTAACAAAACATGCTATTTTTCAAGTCAATCCTTAATGATTTCTCCATAACATGCTCAATAATAAAGCAAAGAAATCTTCTGGCAACAATAAAGTTAATTATCTCAAAATGCCAAAATAATGTCAATTAAGAGACAAGGATCAAACCCAAGAGTTACTGACTGACATTGATTCCTAGTCCTCCTAAATTTGTCACCAAAAAATCTTAAAGTTTCAAAATGGTATCAACTAAGAGATAAACATATAACCCATGAACTAGCGATTGACACCAAATCTTAGTCCTAATAAGGTATCATATAAAATAATATATTAGATTTGATACCTGACCTTTAACAAGGCAAATTTCGTTATCCCAATATGGTGCCCATAAGATACTACATGTACAAGTTCAAGAGCTAACGATTGGCATTAAGTCTTAGTCCTCATAAATACAATGAAAAATTGATACATTTCTCAATCTAAAGATATATGTATTGATTAAAAACCACAAATTGCATAAAAAATGCATAATGAATGTACCAATATGATCAAAATTAATATGATAATAGTGCACAAAATATAGAATAACAAGTTATGTTAAAATAAATAATAAATGCACATCATGTGCCAATGACTTGTTTTGATCATTAACTGAGATGAATGGTTCAGTAATTCACATAATAGAACACCTATTAACCAAGCATATCATAGGAAGTAGCATTGAACATCCCATATTTTAACAAGCTTAAAAAATCCCATAATTTGGGAAAAGCCAACATTCAAATGAAATTATTTCATTATCATGTGCCAAATTACACTTGCGCATCTCAGTAGTTTCACATGATATGTAGAGTTAAGATTTCTTGATTTTCAAACTACACACATTAATGTTAAGACAAATTTTCAAAAGATAAGAGAATTAATTATTAACTTTGGCTTTCAAATGAGTTGTTTACATAGATGTCAAGTGAAAAAACTATGACCAATATCATGTTATTTTAATAAGAGAGATTTTTTAGTAGACATTCCAAGTGATCACCTTAAACATTGAATGATAAAAGTAAAGATTTGACTTACAACACATTAGAAAACTCTTTTAGTAGCAATATATATTAACTAAACAAAATCATCTCATAAACAAGTTTAGAAAATAAAAGAAAATTCTATGTCCATATTTCATTTATGAAGAACTTTCATAGTTGATTTATATCTTGGCCAAAGACAATTTGATATATATGTCAAATTTAATGTTTGTCAGTAGAAAATATACTTATTAAAATTATATCAAAATTCAAATATTTTGTATACAAAAAAGGTCTTAATAAAATTGTAACCCCTTCATTATGCATATTTTCTGACAAACAAATATACATATTTGATAACTTGAAATATCTTAAATTAGATTTTGTAAGCAATACTAGAATTTAGTGTTGTTGTATATGTTTTTTAGGCTGGCAAAAGGCCCAGCTGAAGGGAGCCCGACTCGCTAAAAGAAGCCCTCCTCAGCTAACATCTAGCTAAGCACACAGACCGAGGAAGAGCCAGTCAACAGAAGGTGGTTGATGGAGAGCCTGCAATAGCTGAATGGTAGACTTAGCCTTTTGTATATGGGCTTTGTGTAATAGAAAATAAGAGGGGAGCTCATTTTTGTGGAGAGGGCATCCTGAGTGAGAAGAGACAGTGAGAAGAGAGAGCTGAGAAAAAAGAGAGCCATAGAGCTCATTAGAGAGAAACTCCAGTAAAATCCATGTACACTGCAAGTATTTTTCCAGCAATGAAATCATCGTGGATGTAGGGTCCGGTGCCGCCTGGATTTGGCCGAACCATGTTAAAAAATATTGTGTTCTTCTTCTTCTTCCTCAGACTTTTACACCAGGTTATAGTTTAGGAGTCTACCAAATCATCTCCGTTGGCTGAAGTTTAGGTCCTCTGTATGAATCAAATTTCACCATCAATAATTTGGCGCCGTCTGTGGGGACTCCACCTGCATCATGGATGATTTTTACTATGATGGTTGACCTGCTAGAATCTCACCATACAAAAGCCATTGTTTTTCTGGTTGGACGCACTTGGTCTTGCCCTCATTGAAGAGTAGGATACGAATGAGTAAATCACCAGACTTCTTGATCAACCTCTCTTCCTTTTCCAGTAAATCGCTCAATGTTGGACCATCAGACTATATGGGTTTGCTGCTCAGATTAGCTCTTCTCCTTCAACCAATGGCTATCACTCATGTCTCTTAGCCATAGAAAGCTTACAGAAACCAACAGCAATGACATGGAACCAAGCTCGTATCCATGCTACAATCCACGCATGAGAGGCTCCCAGCAACCCAATAATTCATTTCTTACTAACCTATAGCAATCTAGCTCCATCACCAACTCATGCAATGGTAGTAGTGTAGCAGCCTTACGATAACGAGTCTGCGATCAATCATACATGACTTTCACATGGCATTTTCAACATTTGTGCATGCCTTCATTTCTTAAGGCCGAAACGTTGGCATTTCTTAGCCCTGCAGCATCTCAACATATCATCGTCTCAACGACACAGCGACTCAACAACAAGGCGCTAACCTACAGTGACTCGGCCTCACCATGTAACAGCATGCAAGGTAATGAGCCAACAGACCCGCGATGCATCAGTTCCCACAATGAAGAGTCATCATCCACGAACGCATCCCATGTAACAACTTGCACGAGGAGCCCATGCAGCAATACGTGTGAGGACAAGCTTGCATCCAATGCAGGTTATCCCTCATTGCATCCAGTCCAACCATGGCTTACAAGGGGATGGGCTCACGCCCCGACCGCAGCTTGCTTCAGCATCATTCTGGCAGTCCATGCAATAGCTTGGTCCCCACACTTTGAGCCTTGCATTGATGACCCCAAACCTGCAGTGTTGTCCTGGGATTGGCTCTGCACATAAGCATGATGATCACACAATGATAGAAGTGGCAGGCTTCCTTCAACGTGCAGCAGTCCTCACGATAGCAACCTGCAATAGCCCTGTTCGATCGTAAGCTCCCAGCTACAGTTACGTCCCGGTGTCAGACTTACAGCATGTTATGATCCAGTCTATGCAGCTGAAATAACTTCACCCCCTCAACTGCATAGTAGGTTGGTCCAGTGAAGAACCTATGATGGCCCATTTCAGTTGCGAGCTCTCAGCCGCCACAGATCGTGAATGACTTACACGTGGGCTGCGGCACTTTTCCCTGTAGCCATGTAGAAGTTGAACTCAATGACTCGTTTCCACATCAGTCGTGCATCTTCTAGTTCCAGTGGAGGGCTCATGCAGCAGCCACAAAGCCAACCGGATTGACAGTAAGTCTTTGCAATAGTGTGAAGCTCGCCATCCAGCAGCAGTCCGAAGCTCCTTGATGATGAACCCAGCTACCCAGCAGCAATTCCATTTCAACGCAAAGTTCACTGCATGCTGCAGTCCATTCTTTGTAGCCACGCATGACGAGTCTAGCTGTGCAGTAGCTCGAGCTCGCAGTAAGGCAGTAACTCAGTCCTCACACTCAAGCTGTGCATCGATAATCCAACGAGCTCGTGCCGGCAGTATCGTTCTGGACTTGGTTTTGCAAGTGGGCATGAGGAGGGAGTGCTTGTCCTGATGTCAGCAACTTTGTGTTCAGGATGGGGCCCATGCATTTTTCATGTGGTGACTAAACTCGTCAACAGCCTAGCACACAGTAACCACACACTAAGACTGAATTCAGTTTTGGATAAGTAATAGCAGTCATGTTCAGCTTGCACCTCGCATGCAACAAGAACATGTCAATGGCCTCCAGTTCGCACAGCCTAGTCTCATGGGCCAACACCAACAACACTATGGCTCACTCTTGAACAAAGCTAAGTTCTCATTCTCTATTTATTTGAATGAGCTGGATATAACTTTTTGTCCCAACGATAAATATTTTATTATGGTTGGATTTCTACTCCTTCTTTCAAAGTTATGATTGCACTACTGGGTGTCCAGGTAGGTCATATAGATGCGTCTGATAAACACCCAAACTCATGCCAACCGAGGTGTCCCTATGGGAGAGAGGCTAAAGGCCACCCGTGCTCCCATGGTGGAAAAAATCCCAAGGCGATTGCCAAATAGCGGAACAATACCTCTAGGCACAAATGCGATGGTTAAACTGCACCTAATCGGCTCTGGCCACCCTCTCCTACGAGGCGCCTTTCTAGGGTAAAATTATGTCTGGGTTGAGCTCCACTGGGTTGAACTCCACGGGAACCCCAGAATGGAACCCTGCTGACACTCCAAACACCCTGCTCATCATGTATCTGAGTGACCTCCTTGGTCATTCAATATGATATATGCTTTTAAATCATGATTTTCTAACTAAAAGCACATTAATGCTAAATCTTACGATTTGTCAATATTTAGTACCGAAGTTGATTGACTTATCAGACATTCATTCTATTTAAATCTTCTAAACTGTGATTTGCAGGAACTTATTCATCTCTGTATGGCACATCGAGCTTTTGCTGATAGAAATTTAACTCCCAGTCCGCAGAGCGCACTGTGAGTTGGGGGGCTTATATTGTATGTATTTTTTGGGCTGGCAAAAGGCCCAGCTGAAGGGAGCCTGGCCCACTGAAAGAAGCCCTCCTCAGCCAACATCTAGCTGAGTGCACAGACCGAGGAAGAGTCAGTCATCAAAGGGTGATTGATGGAGGGCCTGCAATAGTCGAATGGTAGACTTAGCCTTTTATATATAGGCTCTGTGTAATAGAAAATAAGAGGGGAGCTCATTTTTATGGAGAGGGCATCCTGAGTGAGAAGAGAGAATCCATTGTAACTGACAGTGAGAAGAGAGAGCTGAGAAAAAAGAGAGCCATGGAGCTTATTAGAGAGAAACTCCGGTAAAATCCATGTACACTGCAGGTATTTTTCCAACAATGAAATCATCCGTGGACATAGGGTCCGGTGCCGCCCAGATTTGGTCAAACCACGTTAAAAAATATTGTGTTCTTCTTCTTCTTCCTCAGACTTCTACACCAGGTTGCAGTTTAAGAGTCTACCGAATCATCCCCGTTGGCTGAAGTTTGGGTCCTCCGTACGAACCAAATTTCACCATCAATAAGTACATTCACACAAAATAATATAATACGAAAGGTCATTAAGAGATCTTTATCCTAAATAAGTTCTTAAAGAATAACTATCATATTTGCACAACAAGCAAAACATTATATGTAATTATGATTTCAAAATTGATATCAATATACTCCCAATTATATCAAAACTCATGCAGTTATCAATATTTAGACACACTACAAAAAAAAATTGCATTTAGCAGTAGTTTTTTTATGTATTTAGTGGTTAGCAATTTTAACCACCACTAATACCCTTCGTGGCAATTTCTGGAACCACCACAAATACATGGGTCAACAAGTATTAGTGACATTAATTTCTACATTTAGCAACAATTTTTGTAACTGCCAGAAATGTTGTACATAGTAGCAGTTTTCTCTACATTTAGTGGCAGTTTTTAAAAACCACCAGAAAAGTAAACATAGCTACAATTTTCTCTACATTTAGTGGTGGTTTTCCAAAAATTTAAAACAAAAATTGCTTTTGGCAACTATTGCTGCTGCATTTAGTAGTAGTTTTCTAAAAAAAAATAAATTATTTTTAGCAAAGGTTATGGCTGCATTTAGTAGCGATTGTCTAGAAATTTTTTTAAAAAAATTGATTTTTGCGGTTGTTTCTATTTCATTTAGCGATGGTTTTTTAGAATATTTTTTTAAAAAAATTTGTTTTTAGGGGGTGATTGCCACTGCATTTAGCAATGATTTTTTAATTTTTTTTTAAATTTTTTTGTGGCAATTTTTGTTGCATTTAGTGGTGATTTTTTGGAAATTTTTTTATAAAACTACCATTAAATGCAATGTTTCAGATTTTTTTTTCCCTATCATAATTTTTCTTGTATCTATTAACCTACTACAAAAATAATTTACAATCAATGCATACATTTTAAACAAATGAAACTAAATACAAATTTCGTATTAATAATAAATATTTAAACATGTATTTGTCAAACATTAGAATTCAATAACTTTGTATATAATTTAACAATCAGAAGGTAAAAATTAAGGTGGCACGTCATGACTAGCGAATGAAGAAGTCCATGAATTTGCAACCCACTTCCTACATTTGGTGGCTGTAAAATAAAATTAGAGCAAGTTATTATACTAACCCTAAAAATCATTCATATATAAAGGTTCTAATCCTTTACAAATAATTTTCTTCCACAAATTCAATTAAGGAATCACAGGCTATGTTTATAGAAAATCTCTGATCATTTACTTTTGCCCAACAATTTGAAAATAAAATGTTGGTGGATAGCATGCACAAAGGAATAAAGATCCCAATCACCATCAAATTTCACTTATTGCATACCTCTCCTCAATCTTTGAAACAAGCACTTCATCAAAAGAAATTAAAGTTAATCTAGTTTTGTTTAACTTAAATCTTTAGAGTTTTGAAATGGTACATTGTAACATTCCCAGAATGCATGCTACCCATATATTTTCATGCATTCCTCTTGTTCCAACAAGTTGTAATGTTTAAAGTTGAAGAAAAAAATTTCTATAACTCCCTTCAAATAAAATTCCTGGCTTAGCCATTGCCTACCATATCAAATACTACTGACTCATTGGATTAGTTTTCCCTATAATTTGAATGATTTGTTGCTATATTTCTAAGGGATTGATGATAAACGCATTAATGATACTAAATGATCAATGTATTTTATGTGTTGTCTTTGCACTTATACAGATAATATTTCATAATTTTTAATTAGATTTTTATCAAATAAACCTATCTTTTTTATTTGTTTTACATGGATTTGATGTTGTCTTACTTTTTTGATTCCTTAACATTATTATGGCTGAAAATTGTAGGAAAATATTGGCTATGGGATTATTCTACAATGGTCTGTGAGACACCTCAGCTACTTACATTATCAAATTTCTAAACATGATTCCTATATTCACCTTCTTTCTCTCTGTCATATGCAAGCAAGGAATCTAAATTATAGACAGACCAAGTTTTGTTAAACATGAACAACATATGTCGATGAACTATTATATAATGGAGAAACTAGAGTTTCAATCAGGGCAAGAAAGGCCAAGACATTGGGGGCAATTTTTCACAGATTATATTTGAAATTTCCTATACCCCATAATTACTAATAACTTCAAATTTGTAATTTCCAACACATCCAAATTACTAATGACTTCAGAAACAATAGTAAATAATCATAACCAAAGCAAAGTTCCATATTTGCTACAAAGCACATTCTGCTAGCAATGTAGAAAATCCAATTCCTAGAAGCTAGCTCTAACTTATGATTTATATGTAGCAAATACAATAACAACAAACATAGCTAATCCATTAGCAATAATCAACAAACATAGCCAATCCATCATCAATAAGTAGAAAGCAAAATAGATATTTTACTAGTGAAGGGTGCGTTATCAAATTAGCAATTTCTTTAGGCATTGTCCTAAATATTTTTTGAAAAACTGATGCCAATGCTCCTTCCATAGCCAATTGCCTTTCACATTCAGAAGTCAACTCTACCTCTAAACTTTAGACTCTCGCCTGCATCTGCTCACTAGAACTAGGGCTATTGAATGTTATGCCATTGAATTGCCAAGAAGCTTTTCCAAACACATTTAAAAGGGATGGTCCAAAGCCTAAACCTTGAACCCATCCGGAGTGCTCTCCCCTAAATACCTTTACCATGGCATCATCCTATGACATGGCCTAAGATTGCAAAAAAGGGTCTTAGGACAAGATCTCCTCAATTCTCTCATGCAAAAGTAGAATATTGACTTCATTAACATGTTTGTGAATGTATAATCCTATAACATAAAACATGAAGCAAAAACTAACCCCTTTTGTCTTTAGCTGCTTCATTAACATACATGTGTCTAGTTTCTTATGAACATTAAACCATAGATCTATTTTTCCCACCGAATGACCTAGCTCTTCAGCCTACATGAGAATATATCAATTTAGATAGTTTATCTCAACTTAGATAATATATCAGTACTTAAATAAGAAAGTGTGGAACAAAACCAAGTCAGCCCTTTTTCCTAGCAAAGCTTTTGGAGCCAGCTGTGTGTGGAGCTAATTGCTTCTAGTGATTTGAGGCATTTTTTCTACATATATCCTACAATAAGAAGGAATCATTATTATCAGCATTTGCATATACATTTTGATTAAATATTGTACTTACATTGGACATTACGTTACACTTTTCCTTATTGTTCTTATCAACAAACATCTTCCATTGATCTTGAGGAACCCCATCCAGGGCCTTTTCATACATGTTCTCTAAAGTCAAGTAGGAATCATTAAACTCATGTGCGATCCTACCCTTGAAGTCCCTTCACATTCTGCCTAGATTCATAAGTATCCAACTCCTTGCAATAAGATCTAGCACGTCAAAGTGAAATCTCAACTTCAAAGAATAAATAAAATAACTTTTGTTAGTTTATATAATGAGTATGATGTCAAATACAAACAAAATGCACAATTCTTTTACTACCTTGATTTCTTTTATTGAATATTTCATCCTTCCAGGCCTTGGGCATATTCCTTCGATTTGACTATGAAGATTTTCACAATTCTTTAGTGCATCGATTTCACATCGAAGTATGATGTAAATTTTTCTTTTCAAAATAATTTTTCTTACTTCATTGTTTAAAAATAATTGGATCAAACATTGTTTAAACTTATTTACATAAGATCCTAAAATCAAAATAAATCCTAAACACTAATCTTGAATCTCTTTAGATTTCTTGAATCAAA
>JANHAO010016021.1:0-14561 GCA_026873985.1 Saraca asoca | reverse complement strand
TTTATGGTTTGAAACTAACCGGAAAAACTCATACTATTACTCACTTGTCAAAAAATAATAAATGTTAAAATCAAAATATTTTCCTGTATCAACCGAGGTAACTCTTTTGAAGTTATGGTGCCCTAAAAAGAAGTGTGTTAAATTGATAAAACCATAAATAGAATATCAGGAAGTGTGTTGAATTGATAAAATAAGCAAGTGCTTCTTTGATATATCGTTTAGAATTCTCAATAATTAATTATAGGTTATATAAGAGATATTTGATATAATGATCAGAATTTTTTAAATTAATTATAGATAATACATTTAATTAAATAAAAAATTATAATTATAATTTTCATACGTATTTATTTTGGATTGGTCTCTTGGATAAAGAAAAAGAAAAATAATAGTGGAATAGAAAGATAACAACTCAAATCAAAATTTATCCGATTCTTCCTATGAGTAGTTTTTTGTTTAATCGAGATTATAAAAAGAGAAATATTTATATTTGTACTCATATTATTCTCACTTTTTTCTTCTTTTATCATCATTGTTTTTATTCTAATAATAACAATAAAATCTTCTTTTTTTTCTCTCTTCCATTTTTATCATTTTTAGTAATTTAATATTAAAAAGTGATTTTTCTATACATCATCCAAATAATAATAGATTTTATATAATTAATTAGTAAAAAGTATTATCAAACATAAATTGAATTATATAGAATTAATTATTTAAAAATCAATTGTTAATAATAAATTGTTTATAATCAATTAGTTCATAACCCCATGCCAATGATAATCTATTCTAATTAGCTCAAAATTGAAGGCATCAAAATTTTTTTTTTTCCTGTTTATTCCATTGGCAGGTTCCAAATACGATTCAACCAAAGAAAAACTTAAAAATAAATGGCTACTTCCATTGTTTTAAGATTGATTATCAAGGGAGAAGCTATAGATAAAACTTGCAAGATTACTTAAAATTATATTACACAAGACTAAGTTTTTCTTTCACATTCATTGAATTTTAAAATAGGTATAGCACAAAGTGGTCATTAGTCTTCTAACAATCAATCAAGACTAGTTGAAAAAATGGCTACAGCAAGGACAATCTCATACCCATACTGATTGATCTAATACATCTGGTTGATCAGTTCATTCATAGAACTTGGCCAAACGAGAGTCCAGCACATTAGCCATTCAACTGACACATGAGAAAAAGTGTGATCAAAATATGCACAAATAATGTGACTATAGTAATTGCCCAACGAGAATCTTACTAATGCTACCAATACACTAAAGACACATGGTCGCACATCATTTGTCTAAGAACATGATAATTGGTACGCTTGATACCTATATATACCAATAGGTATTTCCTCTTCAGATTATCTTTACTACATTATTGAAACTCTGCTTGCATATTGACTTGACCATTGGAGAATGCTTGATGAACCACTTCCACCGTGTGCTACTAACTTTGTTATGCATACAGGTTGTTTCCCAGCCTCTCCTCACTCTGTTGATTTACTGCACTTAAAAGAAGAGTTTTATTTGGCATTGTTTGTGGCTTTCCCAACCAATTCATGTCTCAATGTTCTTACTCACATTCTTCTCATGCCCCATCACCTGATGAATGTAGCCCTCACGAAAAGATTTGGGATGAGCTCCACAAAGATTTCATGGTAGAAGAAACTTGACAAATTACCATTAAACTTGTGCATTATGCATTAATAGAGCAAATGCACTAGCTATGGGAAGAGTTGGAAGCCCCCCAATGCACTTAATTATAACTCACTTTGCCTCCACCACCTTTTGGTCCATAGGAAAGTCCTCAGAGGGACTTTTTCATTTTATCAAGGACAGTGTCTTGATGTGACTAGGCACTGGTGTAGGCCGACTAGCTATTAAAGGATTATTGGTGACATCAGCTATTGGAGGCGCCAGCTTAGGTTGAGTAGTTGGTGGCATAATAGGCTTCTACTTGACCAGAGTTTGGGCACGAGCTTTCATTAGACATTTACGGTCTATATTCAAGCAGTGGATTCCTATTACTTCTTTGTTCAACTAACAATCTAAAAAAGAAAGCATGAAAGAGGTGAAAGATGGTAAAGGCAAAGTAAACATGCAAAGGCCAAAATAAAAAGACCGAGTAAAGCCCTCGACATTAATAAAAGATCGAACAAATCTTTTAGCACTTACAAAGCTTGAGCAGAGCCTTTGGCATTATTAAAACATCGAGCAGATCTTTCAACACTTATAAAACCTAAGCAAATCCCTCGATACTTACAATGCCTGAGCAAATCCTTGGCACTAATACAAGATTGATCATATCTTTCAACATTAATACAAGATCAAACAGATCCCTCGGCACTTACAACACCTAAGTAGATCCTTCAGCACTAATACAAAATCAAGCAAACCCCTTAACATTAATAAAAGATCGAGTAGATTCCTCAGCGAAAATAAAAGACCAAGCAAACCCCATGACAAGAATACAAGATTAAGTAAATCCTCAGTAAGAATAAAAGATGGAGTAAACCCTTCAGCAGGAGTTAAAAATCGGACAAATCCCTCAGCATTAATAAAAAATCAAATGGACCTCTGGGCACCAATAAAAGGCTAAGTTACCCCTCGGCTTTAGTAATATATATATATATATATATATATGACAAAGCTTTCAATGCATGATGATCAAGCACAAACATAAGATACAGTGATGATAAAAATCTAATGGAGACTTGGACGACCGAAAGGCAGGTGACCAAAAAAAAAAGGCGAAGAACATTAGGCAAAAAGTCCATTGGAGGCTCATATGATTAAAAAGCTCGATAGTGCAAAAATAATAAAGTCTTTAAATGGAGTATAGAAAAGGTAAAAACCATTGACAAACAAGATTGCCATATAAGAGTCAATTAAAAGAACACCATATGCACATAAAAATTTCATAAGCCCATTCACTTGGCCAATTGACCCATTCCATACATATGTCAAAATAGAATGAAAAATAGAGCAAAAATTGGCAGTGAAGATAAAATCATAGCCAAGTATTTTTTTAAGTCTTCCAGTATCTACTCTAAAGGTTTGTGTCTATCAATCTTGGAAAGGTTGATCAATAGGCTAAGATTAAAATGTTGAATCTATTGAATAGCTTCTGCAAACCCACTTTGAAACATGGGATAGCTATGCTCTTTGGCCTTAGCAGCAGCAACCTTGAGTCTTTTGTCAAATAATGTTTCATTCTCTTTTTGCTTATTCTGTTTAACCTCTAACTCTTGTGCTTTAGAGGACCGTTGCTTCTCTAGATCCTCACTCTTCAAAGATAAAGAATCCTATTCTTTCACCAACTCAGTGATACAACTAGTCAAGTCAGAAATGTATTGTTAGCCTAGCTAGCTTATTTTCTTAAGTTTTGATGTTGAAAAACAATCTTACTTAATATCTCAATCTAACTATTTGTTTAAGTGTTTGTTAGTTTTGCAAGTTCAAAGTTGATCAAGTTATGCTCAAGAAAACCACATCAACTTAGTATTCTTTATTTGATTTCATAGGATCTTTGTAAGTGAACTCTAAATCAAATCAATTTGATCCAACTATACTTTATAAAACAACTTGATTTGATATAGCAAATAATCAGTTTAAATGAGTTTAGATCAAAAGTTTTCAAACAAAGTTTTTATATGCTCTTTTACAAGTTAAATTTTTATAAAAACAATTTTATACTCTAGGAATCAATTCACAAATCGATTCATGTTGAAAAATTTATAAAATGAACTTGAATTGATTCACCAATCGATTCATGAAGAAAACTTTTCTTACAGAAGGTTTGGAATTTTTCTGAATCGATTCTTTAATTGATTCAATATCTTTTTTCAAAATACTATGATTCGATTCATTAACTGATTCAGTGATGAATTTCTTCATTTGCTGAATTAATTTATAAATCGATTAGTTAGTTACAAGTTTGTTATAACCACTACAAATCATTTCGTGAATCGATTCAAGGACTGAAAATTAATTATTTTGAATATCGATTATCTCGACTATAAATAGAGCAAAACTCATTTGTTTTCATAACACATTGCGACAAAAATAGAGAAAAACTCATAATGTAAACTTGATCTTACTATCTCACTGCTTTTCATTAAGTTAATCAATCTTTGATCAAATTGTTGAAGGATTCACCTTAGATAATTGAGATTTTCATCTCAATTAAAAGTATCGTATCTCTAACTCAAACTTTTTATTTCTATTGTTAGATTTCTAAGTTTTAGGAATATGGATATAAAGGAAGAGGTTAATATTCCCTTTGCGTCCTTCTAGAATTATGAAGTTGATTACAATTGGTAGGAAGTGCATTAAATTCTTGCAAATCTTCTTAGCTATAAGGTTGATCATAGTTAGGTGAAAATATAAAAATTTTGCATCATAGGTCTATAAGAGTCTTATAAAAATTCTTGTTATAAAACTGGTTTATAGGAGCCCAGTTTAATTCCTGTATTTAATAATAGAGCAGATCGTCTGGTTGAGGATTAATGTAGTGGAGTAGACTTGAATTGCGGTTTCAATTCAAGTTGAACCACTTTAAAAATTCTGTGTTTTGATCTTTTTATTACTGTTTTTATACTATTGCATATTTTCTATTTCTGTATTGAATTTGCAATCTAATTTTTTTGCTATTTCAGTCAATAAATAATATAATTGTTAATCATACAATTTGATGCAATTATTATTAATTGAAAAGTCTTTTGATGTGCATTTACTTGAGAATTGAAATTAACAATCATATTGTAATTGATTTAGTTGTTAAATTCATTTAGATAAATAAAGAGTATAAAATTCTTCAAAGGGAATAGGGGAAAGATCTTAATTCTTGTTACATTTCATGATCAATAGTTAGTATCAAAACTTTGGCTCTTGATACTCTTTCTTTTAATAAAATTATGGATTCTAAATTGAGTATTTTACCTTATTATCCATCCTTGAACAGTCCCCCTTGTTTCGATAGTGAAAATTTTACTTTTTGAAAACATCAAATTAAGTCTTTTATAGAACTATTAGATGTAGACATGTTAGAACTTTTAGAATCTAGTTATGAATGTCCTAAAATTTTTGTAATGGAATTCTATAGCCAAAATCTAAATTGTTATGGAATGAGGATGAAAGAAGGAAACATCTCCTAACATCCAAAGTAAAATGGATTGTTATTAATTCATTATCTACTAATGAGTTTGAAAGAATTTCTGAACATATAACAACAAAGGAAATCTTGGTTACTTTAGAGATTGCTTACATTGGCTAATTTAAGGCTAATTCCAAAAAGGAAAGACAACATTGTGTCATGGCCAAATACAATTAAGAGATAGAGGTATTGAAATATCCTTCATCTTTCTATGGCTCTTATATTAATGATATTGATAGTGAATTTAATAATCAAATTGATGCTAAAATTGATAATGAATTTAATGATTTATATGAAGAAATTTATGAAGCATTGACTAAAGCCAACAAAGAGTTAAAGCAATTAAGAGCTCAAAATGAAAATTTGCTTAAAAAGATGAAGCAATTTGAAAAAAAATAGTGATCTAAACATTTTAGCTAAGAAACTATTGAGTGAAAGCAAAGTATGCGATCATTATGAGTCTTACAAAATTGAGATAGAAAATTTGAATAAGGCTTTACAAGGATTTGTTAATAGTAATGTGAAACTGAATAGCATGCTAGATAATCAAAAAGGTTCTTAAAACAAAGTTGGTTTAGGTTATAAACAATCAAGGACAAAAAGAAATGTTCATTACATTACCTGCTTTTATTGTAATTAGAGAGGTTATCATGTTAAATTCTGTCCATATAGAAATAGCACTATGTTCTAAGACCAAATGAAAAACTGATTTGGCTACCTAAAAAATCTGGTTCCAAAGAGAATGTTTATTGCTACCTAACAGATCTGGACCTAAGATTAACTAGGTACCATCAAAGCAAGTATAATCTCTATTTTGCAGGATTGTGGGAGGAAAAGAAGCAATCTATAGTTTCTTGACAGTGGATGGTCTCAGCATATGATAAGTAATAGAAACAACTTCATCACTCTCACATCAATCATAGGAGGTAAAGTAACCTTTGGAGATGATGCCAAAGGAAAAATGATTGGAATAGACAGGTTAAAAGGAGAAGATGATCAACAGAATTAGCCGATTTCTAACTCTAACTCAGAGGAGCAACAAGATCATTTAAACATAAATGCTCTTGATTCAAAGGAAGATGATAATGATATGGTGATTCTAGACATTTTTGAACCTAGCTCTTCTCAGAAATAGTGGAAGTTCATGAAAAATCATCCAAAAAACTTGATAATTAGAGAAGCTACTAAACGGATAACATGTCATCATTTGAGAAATATCTGCAACCATTTAGGTTTTGCTTCACAAATTGAGCCCAAAAATATTCAAGAGGCCTTAAAAGATGAAAATTAGGTTTTAGCTATGCATGAAGAATTGAACCAATTCAAAAGAAACCAAGTTTAGACACTTATTCCAAAACCTAAAAAATAGTTCTATTATTGGTACTAGATAGGTCTTTAGAAATAAATTGGATGAGAATGGCTTGATTATAAGAAATAAAGCACGATTAGTTGCAAAAGGTTATAATCAGGAAGATGGCATAGACGGTGATGAAACCTTTGCATCAGTTGCTAGGTTATAAGCTATTAGGATGTTACTATCTTTCTCTTGCTCTAGAAATTTTTGAACTTTTCCAAATGGATGTCAAAAATGCTTTTTGAATGGATACATTCTACAAGAGGTGTATGTTTAACAAACCCCTGAGTTTGAAGATCACTTCTATCCAAATCATGTTTTTAAACTTCAAAAAGCTTTATATGGATTAAAGCAAGCCCTTAGAGCTTGGTATGATAAGTTAAATAAATTTCTAATACAAAGGGTTTTAGAAAAGGAAAGGTTGACACAACACTATTTATAAAAGAAAAAGAAAAACATGTTTTACTAGTTCAATTTATGTAGATGATATAATCTTTAGTTCTGCTGATGAGGTTTGCCGTAAAGATTTTTTTGAGATCATGCAAAATGAGTTTGAGATAAGTATGATGGGAAAACTAACTTACTTTCTTGGACTACAACTTAAACAATGCTCAAATGGAACTTTCTGAGCCAAACAAAATGCATGATTGATTTACTTAAAAGATTTCAATTTAATAGTTGCAAGCCTATTAGAACACCACTGAGTCCTACACTTAAATTAAATTCAGATGAAAATGGTAAAAGTGTAGACGTGACATTATTTAGAGGAATGATAGAAAGTTTGCTTTATTTGATAGCAAGTAGACCTGATATTATGCTAAGTGTTTATCTTTGTGCAAGATACCAAACTAATCCAACAGAATCATATCTTAAAGCAGTAAAAAGAATTTTTAGATATCTTATTGTCACTAAGCATTTAAGGTTATGGTATCCAAAAATAGATACTTGCAGTCTAATTGATTATTCATATGCTATGTAGGAAGCAAGACTAATAGAAAGAGCACTAGTGGTGCACATTAATTTGTTGGCCATTCACTAGTTTCTTGGTACTGCAAAAAGCAAAACTATGTAGCACTTTTAACTACTAAGATAGAATACATAGCAGCTGGAAGTTGTTATGCTCAGATTTTGTAGATAAAACAATAACTTTCAGACTATGGATTGAAATTTGACAAGATTCCTATACTGTGTGACAATACAAGTGCTATTAACCTCACCAAAAATCCTATTATGCACTCAAAAACAAAAAACATACAAATCAGGCATCATTTTCTCAGAGATCATGTCTAAGGAGCTGACATTTCAATTAAGTTTACACAAAATGATTTTCAACTAGTTGATATTTTCACTAAACCGCTAGATAAAAAGCAATTTGCATACATTCGAAAAGAGCTTGGGATGTTAGACTCTTTAGAAAATATCTTTATTAACCAATCTTTAATGTTTCAATAATTTTAATGTTTTGATATTTTAACTTTTGCGCATCATTACATTTTTCTTACGATTTCTAAATTAGACATCAGAGTTTCTTTTTAGTTTGTTTTACGGGTATACAACATGTGAATAGAGGTTTGAATTATGTTTTTAACTTGTATTGATTTGATCAATTTTGGTACATGATTAAATATGTAAGCTTTCTTGTTTAAAACTACATAAAATAGACTTTTGATTTTCTGAATTGAGTTTAGAATTAATTCAAATTTTTTCTAAGTTTAATTTGAGTTTTTGAATTAATTCATAAATCGATTCAAAATTCAAAATTTTGCACTATGAATCAATTTCTAAATTGATTCACAAAATTTTCAATGTTTTAGTATGTTTTATAATTTCTAAAAATGTTTATTTAGTATTGCTAAATTGATTGCTGAATCAATTCAGTATTAGATAAATTGATTCAATCACCAGAATATATTTTTACTTCAATTCATATTATTTTTTCTTTCTTTCTTTCTTAAATCAATTCTAATACTAATTTTTCCTTAATTGAAAAAATAGCTAGCTGAGAGGGAGCTTTCTTTAAAATCATAAGAAGCTAGTCTACAGATAATCTTGATATCAATAGTTAGTTTTGTGTTTTTAAAATTTATGTTAAATTCTATTCTAACCTTGAAGCTTTGATACTATTTTGATTACTCACTTCTTTCTTTACTCTTTGCTAAGGCACTATTTCTTTTTTATATGCCAAAAGGGGGAGAAAAGATGCGATTTTTAGATTTTTGAGAAGAAAAAATGATAAAAATTTTAGAACTTTTTTTTATAAACTTTGAACCTTGTCTTAAGTTGTTTGTCAACATCAAAGAGGGAAGTTGTTAGCCTATCTAGTTTATTTTCTTAAGTTTTGGAGATTATTAGCCTAGCTAGCTTATTTTCTTAAGCTTTGATGTTGAAAAACAATCTTACTTAATATCTCAATCTAACTATGTATTTAAGTGTTTGTTAATTTTGCATGTTCAAAGTTAATCAAGTTATGCTCAAGAGATCCATATTAACTCAATATTTTTTATTTAATTTCATAGGATCTTTCATAAGTGAATTCAAAATCAAATCAATTTGATCTAACTATACTTTATAAAACAACTTGATTTGAGATAGTAAATAATCAGTTTAAATGAGTTTTAAATCAAAAGTTTTCAAACAAAATTTTTATATACTCTTTCATAAGTTAAATTTTTATAAAAACTATTTTGTACTCTATGAATTGATTCACAAATTCACGTTGAAAAACTTGTGAAATGAACTTGAATTGATTCACCAATTGATTCATTAAGAAAACTTTTATTATCAAAGGCTTGGAATTTTTCTAAATAGATTCTTTAATCAACTCAATATCTATTTTAAAAACACTATGATTTGATTCATTAATCGATTTTGTGATGAATTTCTTCATGTGTTAAATTGATTCATAAATCGATTAATTAGTTACAAGCTTGTTATAAGTACTATGAATCGATTCACGAATTGATTCAAGGACTAAATATTAGTTATTTTTAAATGTCAGTTATCTCAACTATAAATAGACCAAACCTCATTTATTTTCATAACACATTGCAACAAAAATAGAGAAAAACTTAGAGCCTAAACCTAATCTTGCTATTTCACTACTTTTCATCAAATTGATCAATCTTTGATTCAATTATTGAAGGATTCACCTTAGATAATTAAGATTTTCATCTCAATTGAAAGTATTGTATTTCTAACTGAAACTTCTTTTTTTTTTTGTTAGATTTCTAGGTTTTAAGAATCTAGATATAGAGGAAGAGGTTGATCTTCCTTTTGCAGCTTTCTAGAATTGTGAGGTTGATTACAATTGGTAAGATATGCATTGAATTCTTGTAAATCCTCTTGGTTGTGAGGTTGATCATGGTTAGGTAAAGATATAGAATTTTTGTATCATAGGTTTGTAAGAGTCCTATAAAAAATTTTGTTGTAAAATTGGTTTACAGGAGCCTGATTTAATTTCTGTGTTTAATAATAGAACAGATCATCCGATTGAGGATTGATCCAATGAAGTAGACTTAAATTATGATTTTAATTCAAGTTAAACCATTTTAAAAATTCTGTCTTGATCTTTTTATTAATGCCTTTATACTGCTGTATATTTTCTATTTTTGTATGGAATTTGCAATATGGTTTTTTAGCTATTTAAGTCAATAAACAATATAATTGTTAATCATATAATCTAATGCAAATCTTGTTAACCGAAAAGTCTTCTGCTATGCATTTACTTGAGAATTGAAATTAGCAATCATATTGAAATTGATTTAGTTGTTAAATTTATTTAGACAAATAAAGAGCATAAAATTCCTCAAAAGGAATAAAAGAAAGATCTTAATTCTTGTTATATTTTGGGACCAACATGTATTGTCTCGATCAACCAGTTTTTTTGTTTTAGCCCTAACATCCTTCCTTAAGCCCTCCACAAAGCTGGGGCTAGTGTTTGCTAGTTCCTTCTCATTTTGTGTAAAGGTTGGAATAGTGGCCAAGATGAAGGTAGCCAAATGAATAATTTAGGTCATAAAAGACTTTAGTAGGCACAAAGGACCATTGTCTAAAATAAACTCCTTGTTGTAATCCTGGTCAGCAAGGAGGAGCAGTTGGCTACACAAAAAGGCCCTATAACTGGCATCTTTGTACCATAGGCTGTATATAGGATCAAAAGTTAGGGTGTTTCCTTCGGGGGGCTTTAATTAGTTACAACTCTCTCTAAGTGCCCATTTTGATTTTATTGGCAGTGGAGATGGAAGCATCAGAGTGACTACTCCGCTTACCCTTGGAAAAGTCTTCAGACAGGGTCTTTTGCTTATGTGAAGACAGCACCTTAGTGCAACAAGGTGAAAGATTGGGCCCATCAAAAGAAGTGGGGCTGCTTGTAGCTTCAGTTGCTTATGAAGATAGCTTAATCTGAGTGGTCAATGGAACAATAAGGTTTTATTTAGCCATTGCTCAAGCACGAATTTTTACTAGTTTTTTTGGGGCCATCTTTGATTAATAAATCTCTATCACTTATTGGCTTGACTAGTAGTCTAAAAAAAAAACAACAAAGTGAAAGTTAGTAAAGACAAAGTAAAAAGTAAAGCTATAGTAGAAACAAAATATATACGAAGGATAAATTGTGCATCAAACAACCCCAGTGCTAGTAGTCGAATGATAAGGTCCTGTTCATTGTCCGAAAAATCAAGAGGTTGGCTCTGGGGATGCTTCATGGGGAAAGACCACTTGATTGGGTAGAGTGACCCCCTATCTTGAAGAAAAATGGGTAAAACATTTTGGCTATGCAGACCTTGAAGAATGACTACTTCTAGGTGTGAACACCGATAAATATGTTTTATATATTGAGGCATTGAATGAAGTGTATTCAGCCTCCAACTTTTTTCTGAGAGTAAGTAAAAAAGAAGAAAAAAGACCCATCATCGAGGTTAGACAAAATTAAACACTTAATATTTCAAAGTAAAGAAGAAAAACCCAAGCATTCTAAGTCAATTGGGAAGGACAGATGTTTAAAGCTTGAGAATGCTTGCTTGAAAAGTAGAGAAGGGTGGGCAAACATAGAGACAATTGATCACATATCCATAGAATATCACAAAATAGACTTATCCAAAACATAGACCTTCTCTAGCTCATAGATGAAGTCTAGATCTAGCCACTCATTAGAAACAGTAGTTAGCTTCATGTAAGGGTGAATCCATCTTAGGTTATTAGAAATGATGTTGATCAAGTGAACTCGCTCATTCCCATTCTCGTCAAAAAATCATTTGACCATAATTATATGGAGGAAGAGTAAAGTGATAGACTATGTGTTCAAAAGAAAATGCCCTGAAGTCAGATGAAGAGTTAAAGTCAAAGGATAAGTCAATTGGGTTACTTGATTTATCGGTCATGAAGTAAAGGAACATGAAGGTGAGGACCACTTTTAAAGAAAATAGAGTATAGTTAGAGTGGGGTGAATCAAAGAAAAGGATGACCAGGTGATAACAATCAAATAGGCAAAAGAAGTTAGAGTAAAAAGAAAAGGTGAAAGCTAGGCTAGAAAATACATTAAGCATTGGTCCCTCAGGTGTAGCTTGATGAAAGCTAGATGGGCGCAAAAGTAGCACTACTAAGAAAAAATCACAATTACTAGTACATTTCGAAGAAATAAAGAAGAAAAAGAAAACTTAAAAGAAAAAATAGAAAAACTACAAGAATTTATCTGCAAAAAAAGTGATGGAATAGCTAGAAAGCAGTGGAGAACCACTAGAGAAGGAGGTGGAAAGCAGCAATAGAATCCAGGCTTATAGAGGTGAAGTGCAAAGATTATCTCCGAAAGGCCCGAATTGATTTTTATAGAGAAATGAAAGGAATCCAATGACTGAGGAGAATTGGGATGAACAGTTTACATGGCGATCCTCACCATAACATACCTTTGTAGGTCGTAAGACCTCCTAGGAAGACAAAACCATCAATGCCTACAAGGTGTAGGTAATAATTGGCCTAGGGAATGAAAGGTCCCTAGTCGTTCCCTAGGCAGGCCAACCGTTGCACCCATCAAGGGAGAAGGAGGACAAATGACATAGCCCAAAGTGGTCATTAGTTTTCAAATGATCGACCAAAACTAGTTGAAGAAATGATAATGACAAAGGCAGTCTCATACCCATATCGATCAACTAAATAGATCTGGTTAATCGATTCCTTCATAGAACATGACCAAACAAGTGTTCAACACATCAGCCACCTAACCAACACATGACAAAAGATGTGATCCAAGCATGCATAAATAATGTGAATGTTGTTGATGCTACTAATATACTGAAGACATGTAGTAACACATCATTATCCAAACACGACAATTGGCACGCTTGATACTTACATATACCAGCAAATATCTCCTCTTTAGATCATCTTCACTACATTACTAAAACTCTACTTGCATACTAATTTGACCATCGAAACTTGCTTAGCAAACCACTTCCACCATATGCTATTGACTTTACTGTGTCTACAAGTCGCTTCCCAACTACTCCTCACTCCGCTGGTCTGCTGTACTTCAAAGAATAATTTCAAAAACTACTTAAGTAATTAAATTGCCTCATCCAATAGTAAGATAATGTATAGAATCAAAATTAAATATGTTATATCATGTAATATCCCAAGAAAAAAAGTACACTTTACCTATATTTTGTATGGTCTTAATTTGTTAGTTTAAACCATCACGAAAAACTAATTTGTGATTTACACCATTAAAACTTTGTATACTTGTATTAATTTTTCCTCCAAATATAATAAATTTAGTCACATTATTATTCATGTGCTCCCTAATTAACTCTAAGTTAACCCTGATTTCATATTCCGTAAATTTTTGTTAGAGCTTACAATCAATTCCTTTGTTTTTTATTGCTTTTTATTGAATAAATATTGCCAAAATCAATGATGTTTTATTTTTAGAATTCTAGATTTATATAAAAAAAAAAGAAATTGGAAATGATGACGTGACATTATAATCAAATTAGGATTAATTAAGAAGCACATGATTAGCATGTGATAAATCAATTACATTTAAACAAAAAATTAATACAATTGAGTAAAATATTAATGGTACAAATCATTTATTGCCTTTTTGTAATACTATAATTTTAAGTCTGTTCTACTCTAAGAGGCCGAAAATTTCAAAAATTTTCCAAGGAAGAACACAGCCATGGCTGAACAAATCCACCAACATCCCGTTGGATTGAGGCTTCAATATATCACATACATCAAATTAAGAGTAAAAGAGAGCTAAACTAACCTTTAATGCAGCTCAAAACGCAGCAGAATTGGCCGAAGAAGCTTGTCACCAAAGGAGCCCAAATGTTCTCCCTCCATTGGTGATCCACACCAAAGAAACTCCTCTAAAAGGCCTCTACAACTCCTCTCCTTGTGCTAGTAAGTTTTTGGGAGCTGGATTGGACCCAGAAAGAGGCTGAGCACCGCCGGAACACTTCTGACTCCTCCTTCCCTTTTTCGTTTCAGCCATAGCTGAAACCCATGGAGAACTTTTCTCCTCTTGGCTGAACTCTTCAGCCAAGTGTAAGGGAAGGATGTGAGAGCACCAAAACTACTTTCAGTAGCTCCTCCTCTCCTCCTCCGGTCCGGCCTCGCCGAACGCTGCCAAGGAAGGAGACACTTCTCTCGACTCTTCTCTCCCTCTTGCACAACCAAACTCAACCAAAGGGAATGAAGAAGAAGAAGCCAAAACGGCATCATTTTGGCCAGCACCACTTAGGCCAAAATGGCGTCATTTGGGGCATAGGAAAACATTTTTTCAAAATTACAAACAAGTTTCATCAAACTTTAATTCGACCCCAACAATTTCACCAAATTGCATTTTGGTCCTTGAACATTAAATATGTCCAAACTTTAGCTATATCGTTCTCCATTATGCATGTGACCCAATAGGCCTTCGAAATGTTAGAAAAAGTTCAAAATGCCCTTCAAACCATTTGGAGGCATATAAAATTAATCCAATTAATTTTATGATTAATTTCTCCAAATTAATCATCCATGGACTTTAAGCTATAAGTGGACTCTA
>JANHAO010016020.1:0-14576 GCA_026873985.1 Saraca asoca | reverse complement strand
ATGTCTGCATAAAGATAATTTGTCTGATCAACCTATTATCTAATCTTAGGTAGATAATTGAGGAACCGAAAGGTGAAAATTATTGCCGGAAATCTAATAGTTAAATAGGAAAATCTTGATCATGAAAGTAGACGGGAATCTCTTCGGACCAAACTGATTAGCATAGAACTTAATGGGCCAAAGTTTAATTTAATCCACAAAAGTAGGTATTAAATTAAATTAGGTACGATTATTAAGACCTCGAAAGAGGCTAGTAATTAATAAAGGTCAAATCATCCCTAATTGCCTGAATAATTAAAATAAGGAAAATCTATATTATTTGCCAAAGAATCATAGGGTGAGGTAAGTCCTAATCCTAGATCTTTTTATATTTGACATCTTCTTTAATTACATCTTTATTTTCTTTATTTCTTAAATCATCATCTTTTATTCTTCTTTATTTTCTATTACTTTCTCTTTTCTTCAATAAATCTAGATAGTTAAAGCATAAAAATTCTAGTAATTGAAAAAGACAAGGCTTCCCTATGGGATTGACCCGTATTCGCTGGTTTCAACTATAGCTACACCGTGCACTTGCTGAATTAACAACTATCACTTCTTTATGGCAAAAATCTTATCCTGCATGTCGAAAAGGATGGTGTAGCTTTTATAGCGACCTTAAGGCTGACGCCGCTCGGCTCTTCTCCTTTTTGTGGGCTAACCACTAGGACCATTATCAAGATTTTCTTCACTTATCTTCTTGCTTTGGGAAGCCCTAACTGTTTCTCCTTTATGCTTAGGATCTTTAACACCGAAAGTTTCTTTCCATCTTATTTGTTTGGTAGCTCGCTCATAAAATTTAGCAAGGTTTTGTATCAAGGATTATACAAATTCTTATACAGCTTTCCATCCTTGTGAAGTTCCGCGGAGATTGCTGTCAAGATATTCTCCTCGGAAGGGTTTTCTACCGAGTTGGCTTCTTACCTGAATCTGGCTATGTAATCCTTTAGTGATCTATTTCTTCACTAAAAGATCATGGCGAGGTGACAGAAGGGGTGAGCTACTTCTTCCATGCCCGATATTGATCAACCAATTTCTTTTGACATTTTTCCTAACTGTTGACACGACATTTGATCAAAGGGTCAATTGTTTAAAGATCCATTTGGACATTGAATGCATCTAAATGGTCACTCGGGTCATTGTTTCCATCATACAGTGGGATTACGGGCACTTTGAGTTTCTGTGGGAGGGGCTATATTTCGATCTCCATAGAGAACAACGAGCTTTCCTCATAGCAAGGTTTGTTATTATGAGATTGGGGGTGCTCTTCTAGCTATTTCAACCTTCGGAGGATTTGCTTCATTATTAGATCCTAAACTTCGGGCTGGGGGCCAGAACTTTCAGCTTACTACGAGCCCTCAGATCGCTGGTCTTGGTGATCCTTACAAAACTCTTTCCAAGTTTCTTCACGTAACTGCTGGAGCTGCGTCATGATTTTATCTTGCCCTTGTCCATCTCGGGCTTGCACATGTGCCAGTGGTTTAATAGTTTCTGCCAACTATCTTACAAGTTTTCGAGTGCTGGTTGGTGTTGGCTAGGTGTTATGCCTCTCTGGTTCCAAGGGCAGTGGCAGAATGATGATGAGCCCCCATAATAGGAATGTCTACTGGTTGAATGACTGGAGTGGTTGAACTTTGAGTGATTCTTCCTCTTACCATTGCTACTGCAAAGGTGAGTAGCCAAAAAGACAAATACAGAAAATAGATGGGGCCTTCCTTCTAGTGCCAAAAATATTGATGGTGGAATTTGGTTTTAGTCCAAACTCTAGTCAACAGGTGTATGGTTCTTGAACCCCTAAACTGCTCTCTGGTTTATGAAATGTGAAGTGAGGAAGATGATGAAGAGGAAGAGGAATGGCAGAACGTAATATTTTTAATGTGGTTTGGCTAAATCTGGGTGGTACCAGACCCTACATCCACAGCAGAGCTTTTATTGATTTAGACATAGTTTTACAAAGTTTTAGCTTGTGCTATTTCCCCCCTTCCCTTCCTTCTAACAGAGAATCTCTATTTATAGAGGAAGAGGGTTACACATAATGATTACAAGTTACAGTT
Source organism: Saraca asoca (assembly GCA_026873985.1). Classification (NCBI taxonomy): domain Eukaryota; kingdom Viridiplantae; phylum Streptophyta; class Magnoliopsida; order Fabales; family Fabaceae; genus Saraca; species Saraca asoca. The sequence goes on along the minus strand of JANHAO010016020.1, from coordinate 12,483 downwards.
CTATTATATTAGGAAATAAATGTAAAAGATAGAAGAACTCCTGCAATACGGCTACTTTTGGTGGAGTAGGCCCCTTTGGTTAGCTGGAATGTAGACTTGATGCAAGCCTGTCTGAGACTTCCTTTCGTGGAGCCCTTGGGAAATCCTTGGCCTTAACGAGCCGAGATCCCTGATGGGAGGTCATTGTTGTTCTTCAAGCAATGAGGATGAGCTCGAGGTTAGGAAGCGAGCTTGTTCTTTATGCGAGCCAGGACTTGGCGAGCTGGAAAAATTTATCAAACTCACGAGCTGGGACTTTGCGTGCTTGTCCTTAGCAAGCTCAATGTCATTCGGACTTAAGTTCTTCTAAGCTTTCAGTTTGCTCGGGCAAGACCAATTTTCATCCACAACAATATTAGTTATATAAAAAAATATGCTTGAATCAAATCTAATTCGAAGAATTCATTTACAAAAGATTCTAATTAATCAAATAAAATTTTAATACTAATGTAGAATCTCTTGAGCAGCTTTTAATGAACTTTGAACCTGCAGAAATTGAATAAACATTAAACTCATAAACATAATGTGATATTGATTAAAATTGTTTTTCAACATCAAAATAGAAGATAGTATAGTTAGCAAGGCTAACAATATCAAATATATATGATTCCCTCTGATAAATAGAAACAGCTTAATAAGTCTTATAGGTTATGTCTGTCAAATGAGATAGAAATAGCCAAAATAAGTCAACTGATCAATGACTTAGACCATAAATTAGGAAAAACTGTAGTTATCCTTGAGTCACCCTTAGGAGATAGATCCATTAGAAATCTACAAGCTTTAGATAAAGCTTCAGAAATGGCTTTTGAAGTAGCTTCTGAGGAAAAAGAACCTAAGGTAGCTTCTTAAGAGGCTTTGTCATGCATTCCTATTATTAAAAAGATGAAGTGAAGGCTTCAAAAGCCCAACAAAATAGTTTTCATCAAATGTTTTCTGATTTTCATAAAGGATAAAATAAGGTTAAAGATGAAGATGGAAGCATTAATAGAGATGAAGGTTTTAAACTCACTTCTTCTTTAAAAATTCCAAAATGGAACATCCTTATAGAATTGATTGTCAAATATGAGTTTACAATCAAGATAGTAGCTCTGTTTGATATGGGCACTAATCTCAATTGTGTCCAAGAAGGGTTAGTACCTACCACATATTTTGAAAAAACAAAAGAAGGGCTTAGATTTGCTAATGGGTCTAAGCTTCAAATCCAATTTAAACTTTCAAATATTATTTTGAAAACTACTTTTCATGATTTCAAAATAGACTTTTTGTTTGTGAGAGACATAACTAGCAAAATAATTTTAGGTTCTTCTTTTATTCGACAGATAATGCCTTTCAAGGTATCTACTGAAGGGATAGAAATAGAAAAACTAGGACAAAAACTACTTTTCATATTTCTAAAAAGAAAACCTATTTTTAAAAATCTTAACCTAGTTGGAAACAAAATAAACTAAATAAACTATCTTTCTAAAGAAATAACCATAAACAAGATAAAACAAAAACATCATTTTTCTTTAAACTTGGGAGAATTCTTTTTCTTTGAAATTGCAAGACCCATTTTTTAGGTAGTTTCTAGAAAAATGTTCAAATGTTTGAAGTGTTAATCTATGTTCTAGGAGAAAATCGAAATACTATCAATATAAACAATAATAAAATTTGTAAAGAGATTATAAATATCATTCATAATCCTTTGAAATTTTGAGGGGGCATTTTTCAAACCAAATGGCATTACATCCATTTATATTGTCCAAATGGTACTGTAAATGTTATTTTATACCTATCCTCAAGCTTTATTTGTATTTGCCAAAAACCAAATTTCATATCAAATTTGCAAAATATTTTCACAAAATGAAAACGGTTTAACAAATCCTTTTTTTTATTTGGGATTGGATACCTAATCCATTGAAAAACTTCATTAAGAGGTTTGTAATTAATTATAAGCCTCAAAATTCCTCATTCTATTTCTACATTTTTATTAACATAAAAAGTAGAACATAACCAAGAACTTTTGGACTTTCTGTTAATCCCTTTGGCTAAGAGATCATCAATTTCTTTTTTGCAATAGTCCAAAAGTTCTTGATTTATTTGTATAGGACAAGCTTTTTGTGGGTATATGTTTCTCAGAAAAATCCTTTTCGTATGGTAAGTCTACCATATGTTGTTTTCTTTTCCAAAATGCATTAGGCATTTCAAAATAGATTTAATTTTGGATTTTGTTTTCCAAATTTTTTATTTTATTTTGAACAATTGGAGTGGCTAACTGTTATTCTATCCTCTTGAAGATCATTTCTTCAAAAAGATAGTTTATTTGGTTTATTTTGTTTTTGACAAGGTTAAGATTTTGAAAATTGTTTTTTTGAGAAATCTAAAAGTTAGTTTTTGTCTTAGTTTCTTCGTTTCTATCCCTTCAGTAGATATCTTGAAAGGCATTATCTGCTGAATGAAAAGAGAACCTAAGATTATTCAGCTAGTCATGTCTTTAACTAATAGAAAGTCTATTTTGAAATCATGAAAATCATTTTTCAAAACAACATTTGAAAGTTTAAACTGGATTTGAAGCTTAGATCCATTAGCAAATCTAAGTCCCTCTTTTGTTTTTTCAAAATATTTAGTAGGTATTAACCTTTCTTGGATACAATTAAGATTGGCACCTATATGAAACAAAGCTACTGTCTTGCTTGTAAACTTATCTTTGACAATGAGTTCTATAGGGATGTACCATTTTTGAATTTTTAAAGAAGTGAGTTTAAAAACATCATCTCTATTGATGCTTTCATCTTCATCTTCAACCTTATTTTTTTCCATTTTGAAAATCATAAAACATTTGATGAAAACTATTTTGTGGGCTTTTAAAGCCTTCACTTCATCTTTTAAAAGATTTACTTTGGACTATAATTCCTGTAAGGTAATAGGTTTACCCTTTTCTAAGTTAAGTCTTTCTAAAATATTTTTGAAATTGTAGTTGTTCAAAACAAGTGGTTTTGAAGAAGTTGGTTTTTCAATAGTCTTTATAAACTCTTGTAGACAATTTTTTTTTCTCATTTCCATCTGGTAACGTGTAGATGACATCAAATAGAAGATCTTGTTCTACAAAGAGAACATTTAGAACATTTGGATTCTCAGATGACACTGATTCTTCAGATTCTAAAGAAGAGTAGCAATCATCTTCCTAGATTTGATTTTTTTCTTGAATTTGTTCTTCATCTTCAAGGGAAGATTCTTATATAGATGTTCAACAAGTAGATTGCTGATTTGATTGAGCATTTGCTCATTAAGCCTCAGTTTCCTGAGTTTTTTTATTTAATTTACAATATTTTGCTATATGACCTGGCCTATTACATCCATAACAGACTAGTCTTTTATCTATATTTGGTGGAGGAGTGTACATAGGTTTTCTTCTAAAAACCTTACTAATGGTTTTACTGCTATGGATTTGAGGTCTTGGGTTAGCAGAGCTTCTGCTTATTTTTCTCCATGCTTGTCTTTTGGCTTGTAGATTTTTGGGCAAGTAAAGCTAAATTGTTCACAAGAAGATCCTAATTCTCTATGGTTAAGAGCTCTCTCTTTGACAAACTACCTGTGGATTTTATCCTCCTGGCAGATTTTAAGGGCTACTTTTTGAACATAGGCAATTAATTGTCCATAAGTAAGTTGTTCATATGGGATAATCTCATTGAATTTGTTTCTAATTGTTTCTTTAACCTTGTTTCCTAAAGATCTAGAGAGTCCAACTAAGAATTTCTCTTTCCAAAAAGGTTGCTTGCTATTAACCCTAGAGTAGATTTGCTTAAAGAAGGTATCCTTATAGCATCTAAAAAGTTACTTAGGGTTTTACACTTAAGATATAAAAGTAACTTGGCTTATTTCTCCTTCCATAGGCTGGGATCTCCTATAAAGTGTTTTGTTATAGTATAGATCAAGGTATTTATAGCATCAAGAATAAGTCTATCATCTAATCCTAACACTAATTCTCCTAGACTATTTGATTTGAAGGCATTGTGGATTTCTTATCTTTTTGAGTTGGTGAGGTGATCATCCCACCAACCTTTGAGTTGGCCAATAAACCTAGCAACTAAGACATGAACGACAGCTATATCATCACATCCATGCATTGATTGGTAAGTTGTGCTAACCATAGTCATTTACTGGAGAAGTTAGATTATCTCATACTCAAATTTTCCATCTATGTTCCATTCATAGATGTTATTCCTATTATAGGAATTTCATATGCGAGGTATTTGGGGTTTTATGGTATTTTGGAAATTTGGTTGTCTGAGTCTACAAGGTGTTAAGGTATTATGAGTTTCTACCTTAGGTTCTTCTTCCTCAAAAGCTATTTTTGAAGCTTTATCTAAACCTTGTAGATCTCTACTAGAACTATCTCATAAGGGCAACTCAAGGATAACTACAATTTTTCCTAATTTATGATCTAACTCTTTAATCATTTGACTTATTTTAGCTATTTTTATCCTATTTGATAGATCTAACCTATGAGACCTATTAAGTTGTTTTTACATATCAGAGGGAATCTCATAAGGTTTGAACAAAGGTTGTTCTATTTGTTTAAAAGCATTATTTGAGCTAAAAGTTTCTCTTACCTGGACAGGTTCACTAAGAATTTGTTGTCCTAAAGTTTGAAGGTATTTATTAGTATAGCTGTTTTGTTCTATCAGAGATTGTATATCTCTTGAAGAAACAGACTCATCAGAGATGGTGGAACCTTCAATGACAAAAGTGATTGTGGAAGCTTTGAAGTATACTTCTCCAAGTTTTTTCTTCGACAAGAGCTGAGTGAATGGTTGAAACCTTTATTCTATTTTAGATTAACACTTTAGATAGCAGTAGGCTTATTTTGTTTTAGGCCTAACAAAATTCACTAAAATTATTAAGTTCTAAGGTGGCTGAGTAATAAGCATCACAATTATTCACCTTCTACATGTATAATGCTGCAATCAATTAACCCCAAGTAATATCATTTTTTTGCGACATTTCTTCTAACCATTGTAACGTAACCACAACAATTTAACTATATTTTTTTGTAGTGCATTGTTGGGAAAAATAGATTAAAAGCATCAAGTATGCATAGCAAAAATTTAAAATTTTTCTCTAAGCCTGGATTATATTATTTGCAGATTAACTCATGAAGTTTTGTATAATTCAAATAAACTTAAAAATGATAATCTGAATTATACCTTCTCGAGAGTTGTTCTTGAAATCCCCAGTCTTCCAATTCAAATTTGATCTCCAAGCCATTCCATGAACTCTCCAACAAGCATTGGGATCAAGTCTTTCAAATTATTTTCGAACAAGTCCTTCATATTTGATCTCCAATATTAGCGGTGATCTGTATGAACCAATTTGACTTAACGCCTCCACCAATGTTCATGCAATAGGTAAAGTAGGAAAATCAACTCCTTAGCTTAAGAGGTGCTAGCTCTCCAAGGAATCTTGAATTCACTAAGCTAGAATTGGTGTTTGAATGTAAAAAGGAGAAGAGAAGAAAGATCACACTGGGAGAGACTTGGGCGCACAATACAATTGTTAGAGTTTTACACTTGTGTGTGTTATGTTGTCATTATGAAGAAGGGTTGGCTTCTCTCCTCTTTAAATAGAAAAGATTGGAGCACAAGCAAGAATGGGGAGCAAGCATGAGTGGTCACAAGCTAGGATTTCTTCCTTTCTTATGTTGTCCATTTCACCAAGTAGTTAGGCTACAAGGACTCTAGGCTTGTGTGCTACCCTCTTGGCTTAAGGAGTCCATACTCCTTGCTTGGGTCATAATGAGTCCAAAATCATTAACCTTCATGCACCTTCTTTTTGTGTCCATAAAGCCTAAACTCCTCTTCTAGGTTACTACAAGTCCAAACTCATAAATTCTCTTATGTAATCATAATTCTCAAAATGCTTCAATTCATTAATTAAGACAACTTTTTAAGTGAGGAACTATTCCTTTACTTATGATATCCTCTAAAGTTAATATAAATGTTACTACAACATTTAAATATTAATATTGTAATGTTCCTACTATTTAAAAATTGTAATTTCTTTGACATTGGATCAAAGAAATTCTATTGTGTATGAGCCATTGGGCTTCCATACATGTTAGCAATGAATTTATTTACAAGCTTCTACAAACTTAATTAAACCAACATTCCTATTTAAACACAATTTTCCTCAATTATTCAAATAAATTCATAGATCATTATTACCTTCTAACAAAGCATTATGACCACCTAAATGCCAGAAATAGATTTTTGGAAATCAAAACCTTTCATGACAAGGTGTTAGTATGTAATTCAATTCCTTTATCTCTTGATATTCAAATTGGACTTAGGTTATGGTTTAACTGTCAACCCTAATTTGAAGGTCCAATTATAGGTGCATGTTTGACTATGTGTTATCTTAATTGATGATACATAAAACTCCTTATATATAAATATATATATATATATATATCAATACATAGGCCTATGATTTTGATCATAGCACATGTGTTAAAATATCTTTTGAATATCTTTCCTTGTTACTAAGTATGACGAATTCTTCCTTAATCAATCACTACCTTTATGTATTTTGTAGTGCAGCCAACTATTATTTGTACCTACTCTTTAAAAGTGTAAGTCTAGAATAATATCAAAGTACATAACTCTATAAATAAGGTATTGTGTTGATCTTAAATCCAAGGATCACCTATATTACCTTTCAAAAGAGAAGTCTATTGCCACATGGTAACATTTCATATGGTTTCTCATAACGAGTCAATCTAGTCATATGTTCCATAACATATATTCATATGTCTTGTCTAGATTTTAACATATGTACAGTGTATAAGACTACTACATTTTTCAAGAAAAGTGTGACATGACATATGATGGCTTACTCATGAATAATTGATATCCTATTTTTTCAATAATTTAACAATCAAGGATATTTAAAAATATAATATATATAAATTATCTCATAATTAAAATCTCAATTGTAATTAATATATACATAATTAAATTTCAAGGACTTTACCTAATATATATATATATATGTATATATATATATCAAAACATATATATGTTAAAACTAAATTGATAAAGAAGTCAAAACATCATGTTTATCAAATATGCTAAGATAGCTTGTTTCTATGTAATTACAACTTATTATTTATAGGGCATCTATACTAGCACTTCTTACCTGAAATAATAGATGTAATGTAAAGATATTCAATTCATCCTTCATTCATGGTCTCAATATGATATCTATTCAGATAAATATCTTTAAAACTTAATAAATTTCTTTTGAAACTTAAATGAAAATAATGCATCTTCTATATAAATTATCCCTTCAAGTAATAAAATATTGGTTTTTCCAAAGCTCTCAATTAATTTTATACTACCAAATATTGCATTGACATTGGCTTCTTCAATGTCCAAGTGAGAAAAATATTTCTTATCTTTAAATGTGATGTGTGTAGTAACATTGTCTGCTAGACATATATCTGCATCATTAATCTTAGGTCTAACCATATGAATATTCATATCTTTTCTTCAATAAAATAATAAATTAAAGAAATAAGAAACTTACAATTTTAATGTAAGATAATATTGATAAGTAATCATGACCATGACATAAAATTTAAAATAAGAAAATGCAACAACAAACTCATAATGAAATAAAGTGCAATAATAAACTTGTGAAATGCATAATGAAAGAAAGTGCAACAACAATCTGAAGAAAAAAAAAATCATCTTTGAGTATTTCCATCGTTCGTGATCAATTACTCCTTCAAGGTGGATGTGTTATATCTTCCAAGCCATTGGTGAAATTATCTTGAACAAAATTTGTTTCAACATTTTTTTTCCTTTGGATTTTAGCAATTCTTGATAAGGTTCAACAAGATGTTTTAATGTAAGACGAGTATGTGACCAATGGACTTTCATGACACATTGATGGAAAACATTCGCCATTTGCTTTTTATTCATTCCACCATTTTCCTTTCCTTATATCTCTTCATTTTTTATCCACTTCCATGGAAAAACATATTTTTGTTATGGTGATTAATTTGACCATCACAATGACAAAATTGGCTTTTCATTCATCCTCGTCCATAGCCATGACCATGGCCATAATTAAATGATATCATTTTCACTTCAAGGAATGGAGTAAAACTAGTAGGATGGGATTCATGATTTTTCATCGATAGTTCATTATTTAGTTTAACCACAAGGAGACATAAAATTAGTTCAGAGTATTTCTTGAAGTTTTTTTTTTACAATGCTACTGTTGTAAAGAGCACATTAGAGGCATAAAAAATGGAGATGTTTTTTCTAGCATACCAGCATTAGTAATATTTTCTCCATATAATTTTAATTGAAAATTGATTTTAACATTGTTGAGTTATACTCACTAATAGATTTAAAATCTTGTAATTGTAGATGCATTTAATCATAAAAAGTATTTGGAAGGATCACAATTTTTTGGCGGTCATATCTTTCTTTCAAATTTTTTCCAAAGAACAACTGGATCTTTCACTATGAGATACTCAATTTTTAATCCTTCATGGAGGTGGTGGTAAAGAAAAATCATAGCTTTTGCCTCATTTTGATATAGTGCTTCATTCTTTTCTTTGATTGTGTCTCCAAAACCCTTAGCATCTAAATGAATCTCAACATCTAACATCCATGATAAATAGTTCTTGCCAGTAATATCAAGGGATTCAAATTTATCAGGTCCCACAACCAAAGTTTAAAGATTTAATACTTGGGATCTTTCCCTTATTCCTTTAGGGGAATGTTATACTCTTTTGAATATTAGGTTGAATTCCTTTTTAGAAATTGTAAGAAATTGATTAAACTATGTTGTAGTGATTAATTAGCTCAAAATTAATGATGCAGTAATCAAATTGCAGTAAGAAATAGCAATTATGCAAAAATAACAAAGAAGGTGGTAAAGATTGAGAGAAAGCCACAATTTCTAAAGTGGTTCAACTTTACTTGAAACTGTAGATGAAGTTTACATCCACTTGGATTATTCCTCAACCAAAAGATTACTTTTATTGAAAAACCATCAAGATCACTACGCTCTTGAGCTGCCAATGTGTTGCAAAATACAACTCAAGAATTATAGGGATCTTGAGAACCTAGAAGAATTTCTAACAGGCTCTTCTAAACATAAACAAATACATAAGAAATTAACAGGCTCTTGCAGACTTAAATAGATTTCTAAATCCTTAGAAATCTCTAAAGAAAAATGAGATTAAAGTAGAAGATACAATACCAATTGTTTATCAGTTGTTTGAGAAGAAATTCTCAAACCAACTTAGGTGAATCTACAGTGATATTGATTCAAATTTTTTTAAAATTGAGAAAAGATGTGAAGAAGATGAAAATCTTGTAAAAAGCAATTTCTCAAAGAATTTCACACTTGAGGAAGATACAATAATGTGCAATATGTTCAAAATTTGAAGGCAGTTAGGATTTTTATAACTACTGTAACTGACTCTAATAGAATAACTAACTTTCACTTTGTGAATCGATTCTTGAGTCGATTCAAAGTGGTTACAACTATTTTCCATTAATGAATCAATTTGTGAATTGATTCGAAGCATTTTGAAATCAGTTTGTGAATAGATTGGTGAATCAATTCAGATTAAAATCCTAACTTTCAGTAAAAAGTATTTTTGAAAACTTTTGTTTATGAATCGATTTGTGAATTGATTTAAATATATTTTCACAAACTTTTAAAACAGGAATTTAGAGTGAAAAATCATTTTAAAAATATTTGATCTTAAAACTTTCTTCAAGTGCTCAATTTGTGCTTTTCTTCTTCATCATTTAAAAAAATATTGTTTGAATCAAAATTGCATTAGGATTCACTTACAAAATATCTTAAAATAAAAAATAAATTCTAATCCTAAATTTGATCTTTTGAATCATGAACTTTGATCATAAACTCTGATCTTTAATCCTGTAAAATAGATAACAAACATTGAAAAGAATGTTAGATAGTTTGTCAATATCAAAACAAAATGTATAGCTAGTAAGTTGACAATCTCATTAGGCTATAGTTTGTCAACATCAAAACAAAATGTATAGTCAGTAGACTAACAATTCAAGCTTTGTAAGATTTGAAATGATGAAAACTATAAAATAGAACATAACTGAAGAATTGAACCTTAATGATGAAAAATTGGATGACACCAAGGCTTGAACAAGTTAGAGACTTGTGCTAGTGACATAATGTAAAATAATTTATAAGAGAATAAGTTGAACAAGAGGACAACTTTATTTCCTTTTTGAAGTGTGTCTAAAAACAACAACAATAAAAATAACAACAACAACAACAACAACAACAAGGTCTCTATTTATAGGGAAACATGAAAAATAGGAAAATGAATTTTCATGAAAGGGCATAATAAATACATATACACTTAATAAAAGAAATATTCTTTCATTAAAGGGTGTATTAAAAAGTTCATAAATATAAGTACATATAGAATTCAATAAATATTCATACATAAATTTACATAAATTCATAATAACTATTTATTTTAACTCTAAATTACAATCTTTGTTGAATATATATATATATATATATATACACACACTCTCTGTTAAATGTTCTCTATCTCTTTTGATAAGACATGAAACATAGTGGACATCTTGTTTCTCATCAAAACTTTGGTTTTATAATTCGAATTTGAAAGATTTGAAAACAAATTTTGTGAATTTTCTTCTTTCACTTTTTGTTCATTTATTGGTTGATTCAAGGCTTCCTTCATTCAATTTTATCATGAATAAATAAAAGGAAATTTGGATAAAAAGTTAATATAAATATTGGTCTCAAATTTTATCCAAGTCCAAATTATATAACGCAAATATTGGTAAAGAAATAAGATGCCATGGGTGTTGTGCCCTGTAAAATAAAAAAATAAGACTTTTAACAAGTACATATAATTCATATATTAGTTTAAAATTAAAATTAATAGTCAACTAATGTTTTTATTTTTGTAAAAATTATAAGATGTAAATGTATAGGGCTTTTTTTTTTAATTTAAAGGTGTAATTTATAAAATTTTAAAATTTACTAATATAATTTGTTATTCAATCAAACTTTAATGGTACAAAGTGTAGTTTCCTCCCTCCTTCCAACACTCTATAATGGTACATCACACAAAAACTTTGGAACAAAATTTGAGAGTATACATTAGAAACATAGGAAGATGTCATAAGCAAATTGATGCATTGCTTGCAAAATTTAATTTCTTTTCCCCTAGTAAGAGCTGAAGTTGACAGGATAACGATCTACAACTAAAGAAGATGAGCCAGTCCATGGCCATTCTATAGACATACTCTGAGTTTGAGTACTCTCACTTGTCTTAGTTTCTTCATGAATCTGTTGGTAATATTGTCTCATTGCTTCCAAATTCTTCTCATCCAATACTTCACTTGAATTTGAAACCACTTCCTTAGCAGCAAGTTTGCCTTCAAGCATGCTAACCACAGAAGACATTGTAGGCCTAAGTGATGCAGTGACATTGGTGCATAGGAGAGCCACTTTAATCATCACCATTGCCTCCTCTTTATTGTAATATGAACCCAACCTTGGATCAACTAGCTCCATTAGCTTACCTTTTCCTTTCAATAGATTTGCCTATAAAACATAGTTAAAACATTACACACTAGTAGACTTCATCAAGGATGATATGATTCCTGTGAACTCATGATAGAGAAGGACAAAGGAAAATACCCAATCAAGAAGACAGAAGCTTTGTTCCTTTGGCCATTGAACGGTGTTGCTTCTCCCACTAACAATTTCTAATGCAACAATTCCAAAACTATAGACATCTGCTTTTTCAGTCAAATAACCATGCATTGCGTATTCAGGAGCCATGTATCCACTGCACAATTTCAAAGTTTTCAAATAAAAATTTTCTCACAAATTACATAATGCCAAGATGTTTTCCATATAATAAGCAAAAAAACCTTCATGATTAATTTTGTGTAATTTTTTTTATATTTGCACCAAAAAGAGTATGGAAACTTACTAAGTTCCGGCTATTTTAGTACTTATATGGGTGTTATCTTCTTCATCAAGCTTGGCTAAACCAAAATCAGATATCTTTGGCTTCAAATCTTTGTCAAGCAATACATTAGTGGCTTTGATGTCTCTATGTACAATCTTGAGTCTTGATTCTTCATGAAGAAAAGTCAAACCACTTGCAATACCAACACAAATCTTTTGTCTTGTTGCCCAATCCAACTTTATTTGGCATTGTTCAGGGCCTAAGATTGTGAATGTTATAGAAATTAGACAGCATTACTACTTACTAATGCAAAATCACAAAAAATGGAAATCAAAGTCAAGCAAACAAGACCAAATAATTTACCAAATAAAGCACGAGCTAGGCTATTGTTTTCCAAGTATTCATATACAAGCAACAACTGATCTCCCTCAACACAA